>OOFC01007235.1:3107-13843 GCA_900323345.1 Pseudochromis fuscus
ACACACACACACACACACACACACACACACACACACACACACACACACACACACACACACACATCATGCGGCTATCCTTTGAGTAAGTTAATCGCTTAATAGTATGTCTACACACACACACACACACACACACACACACACACAGGCTGTTATTTAGTGAGAACATAATTGCTACAGGCAGGCATGCAGCTGCACTCCACTGATAGAGTTAACAAACACACACACACACACACACACACACACACACACACACACACAGCTGTCAATGGCAGGTTTCTGTGTGTGTGAGTGTGTGTGTGTGTGTGTGTGTGTGTGTACATTATTCATTGACTGATTACTGTCAGGACAAGGCTGCACATGGTGTCTTTGCTTGACAGCTTTCAGCCACATTTAGGAGACACAAACACACCAACCAGTGAAAAACCAGAGAAACCAGTCACACCAACTGTGTATAGTTCATACACAGATCTCCACTCAGTATAAGTTCAGTTTAGTTATTCTCTACAAAAGATGGCAGCTTGGATTAAAGACAGTTATAAAAGTCAACTAAATCTGAGCATACATTAAAATGTACCAAGAGATCCTCTCGACCAATAGCATCATTCCATCCACCTGTCAATCAACCTGCTGTTAGCAGCACAGATCAAATTACCACCAGACAACACTGACAGAGAGTAGTAGCAGCTATTAGTAGTTCGTTGGTACAGTGTTGTCAGTTAGCAATGTTAGCTAGCTAGCTGTGGTGTTTTGTTCCATTTTAATGGTCCAATCAAATTGCTTGAAACTTTTTGTCCTGACTATATGGCAGTTAGAAACTCTGACATCTAGAAATGCTGTTTCAGGTGGACTTGAAAGCGTGACGTGCGGTGTACCGTGCATATTACCTACATTACGGTAGTGTAAGGAAGCTCCGCTTGTCGGCTTTCAGAATCAGCTGGAACCACATCAGTAGCGCAAATGGCCGAGGAACTACAGTGATCTGATTGACACTTTCTGTCAGCAGCTAAATGTTCAGGGTAAAAGAGATATTAGGCTGAGAGAAGGGGAGGTGTTAGAGGCGGGGTTATAGTTTGATTGACGGCTCTGGTCTCCAATGATTTACAGGTAGCTTGGTGGCTCATTCACTGGTGATCTGGTGGTCTACAATAGGACCAGTGCTGGAGTCCAGTCTCATACACACCGGGGTTCAGGGGTCAGAGCTGCCTCCTGACGTCTCCTTTCGTTCCCAAATATGGTCACTCCTGACTCCAAACCACCAAGAGGACCACGTTCAAAAAACAAACTCCCGGATTCAAAATTAGTCACAAACCACATCACAACATGTATCGTTGTATTTCATGTTTGAAAAATTATCGTTTTTGAATTGAAGTCAATTGGAGCCAGAGGTTTTTGGAGTCAGCATCTAGTGGCTGTTACTGGTATTGTACTTTTCCACTGTTTTCCACTTCATCCATTTCCATACACAGTCTATGGTGTTTACAATGCAAAAGATGTAGCATCTTTTACTTCTTTTTAAGAGTAAATGTAAATTCAGGGTCACAAAAACCACAGATTTTTGGTTTGAAGAAAAGAGAGGGATAAAGAAGCTAAATGATGTAATAGGTGTAATATTGTTTGTGTCCAGTGGTGGTGTGAGTGTTAGTGTGGACACACTGGTTCACAACAACCTGCAGCCACCAGTGTGAGTCCCATGGACCGGACTCGCAGGCCTTCAGGAAGGATGCTGTGTGAAGCTGCTGGACTGTTGCCACTGTTTTTTCCTTTCACAGCTGACCGGCCTCATTGTTCCTTCTCCCACTTTTTTATGAGATTGTGAAATCAGCGCTGGCTCACTTGTACCCCACTTCCTCCTCCTCCTCCTCTGTAAATTATTTCATTAGCAGTCTGGGCTGCTGTCTGCTGGCAGCACACCACTCTGCATTTGTTTTAATTAACACCAGTAAAGTCTGCTCTCACAAAACAACACTACACAAATAAAACTGTCAATAAACAAGAAGACTTCTCAAAAATACTTCTCCAGGGAACTTCATTCACCTCATATCACACACACGAAAAAATGGTGGGTTGTTTTTTTACAACAGTATGTTGTTTTTAACAAACACTTTGTTGTTTTATCCAGAATTATGCAGTTCATACCCAATTTTGTTGTTTCTGTCTCCATTTTTGCTTTTTTAACAAGCATTTGGTTGTTTTTACTCCACAATTTTGTTGTTTTTAACTCCACTTTTTACAATTTTTATTGTTTATTTTGTAATGTGTAATCCAGTCTTTTTGAGGGTGTGGAAAAACCTCAAATCCTCTCGCTATAAAAATAACAGTACATTTTTAGAAAGTTTTATCTCTAAAATTGACAATTAATCAACATCTTAAAATTTAAGCTCATTTTTTGTCCATTTAGGGAAAAAAATTCTATGACAACTTTAAAACATGTCATCAACAATTAATCAGCAAATTATTTTCATGAACCTTTTTGAAAAACATCACATAACATGAAGCCCTGACAGCCTCCTGCCCAATGAGTGTATCCCCAAAGATACACAAACCATTTTAGGGTTCAGCAGCTTTTCTCACAAGTTGCACTGCCACAAATGTTTTTCCCTGTTTAAAATCATTATAAGATGAATTTCTTTGGGGTTCAGGGTAAACTTGTGGTTCTTTCAGTATTTTCTTAGGTTAAAAAATAGAAAAATCAGCTGATTATTAAAGCATTGCAGCCTAATAGAGCTGCAATGAGGGACAGAGCTTCATAAAAGTACGAAACTCACAATAACTTTCAAATAATATAAGATATTATGGAGATTTCATCAATTCAAATATGATCAAAGCCTCAGAGATAGATCTAAACAGACCTTATAAACTGAGGTGATCAATGGTGATAGCTCTGTAAATGTTGATATTAAAAAAAGTAAATGAATTATGGATTAAAAAAAATAAAAAGGAAAACAGTGACTGTAGTGATTTGTCCACAGACACACAAACTAACACCACCACCAACAATAAAGATTTCAATTACACAATGCCTGACGAGCAAATTGAAACGTCACACACACACACACACACACACACACACACACACACACCATATGCCACTGACACATCCAGCACTTGTTTTAATTGGCTCCACGTTGAACAGTTACTGAGAAGTCGATTTAAAGAGGGAAAACACATTATTATTATTTTTACACATTCTCCAAACTGTGTTGGAGACGTGTTAGGATGTGAAATGTGTTATGAATTTGTAGTTTGTATTTGCAGATTTGCAGATTACAGTAGCATTATGTCATAATTTTACTGATTTAAGGAAGAACAAAAAATGAAAAACAAAAACCTGCAGCTTGCATCAGTTTGCAGTAACATGTGCAGGTATTTCTATGAAGTTCATATTTAAATGCTGAATGAAGATGAATTTCTGCACTTTGCTTCAGTCTGTGCAGAAACCCTCCGGCGCTCAGGCAGACAGCGGCTGACCTCATTAAACACGTTATGTAAACACTTTGGAGAGGACGTTATTAAAAACTTTCATTTTACTGCGCAAACACTGACATCTTCTGACATCTTCTGAAAGAAACTTCAAAACTACAAACACAGCAGAGATGAACTGACCTGAGAGGAAAAACCCACAGCTGCAGAAAACTGGAATAAAAAGAAAGTGATTTGAAGTGAAGGGTCCACAGAGTCCGGTGCTGGACGTGAACAGCAGCAGGAAGAAATACAAAGAGCAGCTGGTGTTAAAGTCCGAGACTCAGAGGCTGGAGTCCAGATGATGAACCGCTGAGTGGCTGCACGGACTCTGGAGCTTCATCAGATCCTCAGTGAGCTCCTCACTGGAGACAACGCGTTTAGTGGCTCTGGCCAGCCCGGTGAGAGTGAGGGGGTCCGGGCTGAGGGACGGTGGTAAACCAGGGACTGGATCACAAACCAGGGACTGGATCCTCACTGGATCTGATGAAAGCTTTAAACCCATAGATTGTGTATAAGAGATGGATGTAGCAAAATGCAATAAAGTGCAACACCACTGATGATTGTTAGATGCTGGCTCCAAAAATCTCTAACTCTCTGACTTTACTACAAATCCTCATTTTCAATCCTGAAATACATCTGACAAACATTTTATCATTAAGAGGATGTCAGACTGAGGAGTCAGAGGTGTGGTTATAGTTTGATTGACCGCTGTGGTCTCCAGTGTTTCACAGCTGGTTTGGAGGCTCCTTCTCCAGTGAATCCAGTCTCATCCACATTGGACAGTGTCTTCAGGTTCAGATCCACTTCCTCACTTCATGTCCAAATACGGTCAGTTCAGACTCCAAAAGACGAATATGGTGATGTTCAAATGCCAAACTCCACAAACCAATAGGGTTGGTTATCTTCGTCCCTTCTATACACAATCCATGTTTATCTGTGATGACTCAAAATGTGATCAGAAACAACCAATCAGTGAAAGACCTTCAGAGAGTATTGTTGAAGTTATTTCTGTTGAACCTTTAGATAATGTTCGCTGAAGTTTCCCTGAAAGTTATTTTGTGAAATCCTTAGTTGACCATTTGGTAACCTTCAGGGGACGCTCCCTAAAGGTTATTACTGTCAAACATTTAGAGGACCTCAAGGAGACCTTCTCTAACGGTGATTAGTGCAGAGCCTTTAGAGGACATTTCAATGCTGTCAAACAGTTGGAGGTTGTTCAGGGATTGTTACTCAATGTTTTTCTGAAGAGCATTAAAGCGTCAGCGTTCTCTTAAAGATATTTTTGTAGAACCCTTTGAAAACTTCCAGGGAACATTTCCTAAAGGTTCCCCCAAGATTCTGTGAAAGCTTCAAAAAATACAAAAAAAAATCTTTGGAGAACATTTCGAGAACACTCCCTCAGGTTCAGCTAAAGTCTTCACCAAACAACCTCCAGGGAACCTATCAGGTATTGTGTGAACCCTTCAGAGGAACTTTCAGGAACATTCCCTCAAGATTATTTTAAGAAACCTTTAGCAGGTCTTCAAGGATTGTTCATGACCAGTTACGTTTGTACAACCTGTAGAAGTCATTTCAACAACATTGACAGATTTTTTTTTTCACCAGTGGTTCAGTTATGGAGTCCAGCAAATATTTCACAACCCTGAGGCAACATTAGCAGAACATCCCCAGTCCAACCAGCCCGGTGCTGGATGTAGGTCAGTGAGTCAGTGATGACCTGAGCTGCTAAATAAAATCAGGAAAAGAACATATTTGGCTTTTTCTTGGTTTGTATTATCCTTATTTATAAATCTTTTATAATTTCTGTCTTTTCTCTGATCTTTTTGAAAGTACGATGCAAAGTACCCCCACGTATGAAGTCCAGCTCCATGTCCAGTGAGCCCATCCTCCAGAGTTTGCCAGCTGCAGGTACTGCTGAGTCTGAGGCAAAACACCATCAGGAATCAAATGGACCATTTCAGACCTTTCTGTCTTTGTGTCAGTCAGACAGAAACGTCTGTGGAGGATTTACATAAATACGTCTTCCCTCATGTCCTTAGAGAAACTGATGAATCCGTGCAGAGTGATTTATCACACAGGTCGGAGAGCAGCAGATCAGACCTGCCACAACTGTTTTTCAAAGTTTATTCATGGCTTTGATGACATTTCGTCTCATAAATGGTTCATTTACCAGCTTTTGAAAAGGAGGTAACATCTGAGCAAATTCACAAAGACGAAAAATCCTCAACCATCAACATGTTGTCTGTTTGTGGGTTTACTGTCCTTCGTTTTTATTGGGGAAATATTTGGTCAGGATTTTATTATGTCATTAAACATAAACACAAAATGCAATTAAAATGTTGGGAGTCAGTGGTGCGAGCAGGGTGGCAACACACTGAAACAATACAGACAGCAACACAAACCACTCAACACTTGATGTTTATTCTGTGTTTGGCAGAAAACTTCATCTTTCCTCTTAAAATCTAATCAAACCAATGTAGTTTGTATTTTCCAGCAGACCACCCTGTGACAGCAGAGGATA
Source organism: Pseudochromis fuscus (assembly GCA_900323345.1). Taxonomy (NCBI): domain Eukaryota; kingdom Metazoa; phylum Chordata; class Actinopteri; family Pseudochromidae; genus Pseudochromis; species Pseudochromis fuscus. The sequence goes on from OOFC01007235.1 coordinate 9,091, forward strand.
CACTTCAATCTACTTTCTGCTGCATATCCTCAGAAGATCAAAGTAAAACATTAACTTCAAAAAATATCTGCAGAATATTAGTTCAAGGTTGGAAAGTGAAACTTTCAGGTAACATTTCCAGGTTTTCTGAAGGTTACACTTTATACAACCTTTCAACAAATGTTCGAGGAAGCTTTGGTAACTGTTACAAAATGTTCTTTAAAGGTTTCCTGAATTTTGGGGGAAAACATTGAAAAGACATTATTTTGTCAAACCTTTAAAGTACTTTTAGTGACCACGGTAAGAAAGTTATCCAAAGATTATTTCTGGAAAAAAACTCTACAGATCCTTCATTAAAGGTGTCCTGGTAGTTACTGCTGGTTGGGATGCAAAGGCTCATTTATAAATAGGTGTTTGCTCTTCAAAGTTTTTGGGGGTATTTTATGTCAAGTTTTGGGAACAGTCGCTAAAAGTTCTCTGAAGGGTGTTTTGTGAAACATTTCGACGACTCCGGAGAAAGTTTCATGTCGATTCACCCGTTTACTTTTGGTGTGTCTTCATTTTTTCCTCCAACTTCTTCTTTGCAACCAATCAAATCAATGTAGTTTGGATTCATTTTTCAAATCAGACCACCATGTTCTTGGCACCACCTTGTCGGATTGATGAAATGTTTAAAAGTTTGTCACCAGATAAGTTTATTCATTTGGGTCTAACAAAGACTGTTTGGGAAAAGAAAAAAAAAATCACTAAAAGTGTCGTTGGGGGAACCTCCATCAATTCATTACAACCCTCCAAAATAAAAGGCCTCCGTCCCTCCCCCACCTCCTACGTCCACATTCACCATTCATCACCATTCATCTCAGTAAGTCCACGGAGGGAGTGGACGTCATTACGCGCCAACAACATGCGACGGCGCGGTCAAGTGCCACGCGCTTGGCCTCTCTTCCGTTAAGCAGATAAAAGGTGGCATCTGTCTTTATTGTGCGAGTAAATCCCCTCCGCCATTGACTGCAGACACTTCACATGTTGATGAGGAGGAGGAGGACGTATAGGCAGGAGGAGGAGGAGGTGGAGGCCTCTCCATCCCCGGTCGCTTTGTTCCCCCAGGGAGGAGACGTTATGCAAATCAAACAAACCGTTTGTGATTTCCATCTTAGTAGACAAATAATGATAGCATGTTGGTCAAACTGCCAGTGGACGGAGTGGGTGTGTGTTGGACGGGTTGGACAGCACTGACATTTTTAAAGATATAACAGCAACTATCTACAATCTGCTTTCTGGAAACTGCCCAACACTGAACAAGACTGATGCAAATGTTTACAGACCCTGTAGGAAACGTTCCCGACCGTCCCTCTAACAATTATATATGTAGAACATTTTAGAGAGTGTCCCTGAAAGCTATTTTATAAAACATTGAGAGAACAATACAGTCATTATGTTACTGTTTCACACCGTTAACGTTATCAAAAAGTTCTCTCAAGGTTATTTTTGTTAAAACCTTTGAAGAACATCTTTTAAATGACTTTTCAAAGTTATTTTTGTGAAACATTTCACAGAATGTTCCTAAAAGGTTCCCTGTTGGAAAACATTAGGACCTTATTTGGTAAAACCTTTAAAGTACATTCAGGAAACATTGTGGAAAGTTTCATAAAGGTTTTTTTTTATAAAACAACAACAACAAAACCTCGAGGGAACCTTCCTGAAGGTTTGGCTGAAGGTATCTTACAGAACATCCAGAAAACATTTAGTGAAAGCTCAGCTGACTCTTTAGGACTTTTCCACAACGTTCTCTATTTAAAATGATCTCTTAGAAAAAACTTTGGGAACCTTCCCAGAAAGTTTGGGAACTTTTCTTACAGTTACTTTTGTAAAGCATCTTAGAGACTTTTCCCTAAAAGTTCCTTGAAATGTATTTTGTAAAACATTAAGAGGACGGTTCAACCTTTAAAGTTCTTTCAGGAAACATTGTAGAAAAGTTATCAAATTGTTCTGTTTTGCTTTTTTATATATAAAAAAATAACTTTATCGAGCCTTCCTTTAAAGTTCCCTGAAAGATATTTTATAAGACTTGTGCAAATGTTTAGAACAACTGACAAACTTTTCTTTACCCAACATGAACCACAGAAGATGAAGAGATCTTTGGTTTATCCAAACTAAACAGCCAGAGTCAAACGATACTATTCAAAGCAGTGCTGGAGCTGTGGAGGGGCCCGGTCACAGCTGATTTGCATAAAAGTCGTTGGCTGCTTCATGCAGCAGTGAAGGTGTGTTCAATACAAACCAGAACAGTTCTGTAAATGAGACTCCTGTGTAGCTGCAGTTTTGACCTTTCTCTCACTCTTCACAGAAAAAAAAGTACCTTTTTCCTCTTTCGAGGTTTTAATGAAACCAGAGCCGTGGATACAAGACTTCATCGTGTGCTGATTGAGCCAAAACTACATCCAAAACCCCCGTTTATTCCTTCCACTTTCATATCGGAAAAAAATACATCTGCATGCATCTGGAGGAAGACGAGCTCGAGCCAGAAGACAAATTACAGATGGATCCTGGCAGTGAAACCTGCCATCATAATGTGAAGGGTGATTTCTTTCCTTTACAGAATATGTTGCATCACACGGCTGGTTTATGTGGGATTTTAAAAATGACAGGACGATCTCCCTGATCCGGGAACGACGTAATTTAAATTCCATGACTCTAACATGGCCACAAAAGTTATGTAACAATCACTTTCTAATACTATCATCTTCTAATGTCTCTAAGGCCCAGATCTGAATGATACTGGTTACACAGGAGGAAGAAGGTTAATCTGTCAACATTCACAAAAAAACTGAATTTAAGACCAAAGACTTCGACACATTTAAACCCTTAAAATCTAAGCTGAGCAGGATGGAAAATGAGGATTTTTGAATTGAAGTCAGTTGGACCCAGAGAGTTTTGGACTCAGCATCTAGTGGCATATCTGGCTCCACTTGCTTTGTACATTTCTCCACAGTCGATGATCATCACTAACAGCCAGGGTCAGTTTCTTCTCTACTGATGGTGTTGATTTTGTTTGTCCCTCTTCCTTCTTAATTCTGATTGGCTGGTGAGAAAAATTACATTGGTGAGCTTGTGAACTACTTTCAACTGAGACTGGCACAAAAAGTCTGTAGAGGATGCTGTCAACACAAAGGTTTTACACATTTAAAAAAAAAATAATGCTGCAAATGCAAAAATCCTGAAGTCCAACTGAAACATCATTTCCAGAGAATCAAAACTCCACATCGTGACATATATCTGTCAAAAACTGGAAATGTAGGAGGGAAAAAAGGATTGGTTTGAAGCAATTTGATTGGAGCAAACACAACAAAACACCTTAGCTAAGTAGCTAGCATTACTAGATAACCTACAACCTACTTACAAAGCACAGCAACTAATGATACTGTTCCAACAAACTACTGATGACTACTACAAGGATTTCAGATGGACTCTAAGGTTCAGAAACATCAAATACTGAAGTCTTGAGAAAAAAACAAAACATGTTTTTCGTCGTTCGACTGAGGACGTGGGAAGTTTTGGTTTTCATACACACACACAAAACAACATATTTTGGAGGTATACACCAATCTTTTGGTATTTTCAGTTTTATTTGGACACATTTCCACAAGTCAAACATTTTTTCCTTCTACAGTAATAACCCAAACTCAGCTTTTAGCTTATTTTGCAAAAAAACAAAACAAAACAAAACAAAAAAAGGCAATCCAGGGATTCCTCTTTAGGGGCCTCCAACTTTCTCTAATTTGACTCAGCAGAGCTCAGAGGCCTGCAACAACACACACCATACTCTCTCATACCTCCCATGTTTACAGCCTCCTCCTCCTCCTCTTCCTCCTCCTCCTCCCAGTTTATGAGATAGAATTTCAATCGTCTCTCCTTTTCAGAACTCGTAAAAGGTGTAATGAGTTTCATTTGCTTCGGCTACGTTGGGCTCAAACCGCCGCAGTGACCGCAGCAGTGTTCATAAAGATCACAGGGAATACACTCACACAAACACACACACACACACACACACACTTCTGCTCAGCACATGCCAGCTCCAACTGGTGACTCCTACATTTGGTGTGAATTTCCAGGCCATTAATTTGGGGAACATCACTTCTAAAGGAAACTGGCCGACATTTGTGGTTCCCTCTTTCAAACGCGCTCCATTAAAAGCCTCTATTAACCACCACCACACTGCATAAATCACCACGACGACACATGACAACAACATGCCCTCCTGTCTTTTATTTCTACAAAATGCCTGCGGTGTACAAACCGAAACACGCCAACAGTTCAAAAATAAAAAAATAAAAAGTTTGAATGAACTTTATCCTCAAACTATTGTGGACACATTTTTCATGTTTATTTTAAATGTGAAGATTTTGGTCAAGTGATTTTGTGACAATAAGACAATGTGGTGGAACCTGTTTCATTACAAAGATTAGTTTAGTTCATGGACTGTATGTAGAAATGGACAAAAGAAGTCAAGCTCAAAAGTGAGGTGAATGTGGATGAAGTGTCAAAAAAAGTGCAATACCACCAACAGCCACTAGACACTGGCTCCAACTGACATTAATTCAAAAATCTTACTTTTCAATCCTGAAACACTCGTGTTTTCCACAAGTAATTCTGATGTTGTTAATTAAAGTCACCTCTTCTTCTCAGTGAGCTGGTCCATCTGAAGATCATTTATCATAAAGGAGATATTAGGCTGATAGAAAGGGGAGGGGTTAGGGGCGGGGTTAGTTTGATT
>OOFC01007240.1:2458-20110 GCA_900323345.1 Pseudochromis fuscus
AAAAAAAAAAAAAAAAAAAAAAAAAACAAGCATCATGCGGCAGTGATCCTGACAGTCTCCTGCACTGCATATTTTGACATGAAATAAATGTTGTAAATCCCTTTCTGTGATTAAATATTCAGAGAGCAAAACAGAGAATTTGGGCTTGATCTTTTGGCTGACATTCCTCGGGTTTTGACATGGGAAAATATTAACCAAACTGAAACTAAAAATAAAAAAAAAAAATCCCCCCAAGATTAAACACGCAAAGAGAACAGCCAACATCGACCTTGTCCAAATTCATCTGCTTTTCAACAGGGGTAATTTAATATGCCAACTATGAACAGCTGGAGGCAGATTTAATTCTACTGACTGTATTTGTTTCTCTTCTGTGCTCCTCAAACTATAAACCACAGTTGCATGGTAGCCAAAACATGGGGAAACTATGCCAATCAACATGTGTAGTGGGACTTGCATCTAAAGAACTTGTGGGTGGACGAAGACAAAGAAACATGGCAAAGTGGGAGCCTGGATATTAAAACAACTCAACCTGACTTCCTGTGTAAAACAGACTGGGACTTGCCCATAATGATTTTGTCTTTGTGTTTATTGCTTGTTTGGAATAAATCATCTTTTCATAGTAAGGAAATTACCAGGCAGTCCTGCAGTAATACAACTAACACACCCCAAACATGTCCAGGTAGTAAACACAGTGCCTTGCATTGCCTGTGGTACCGACAAATACTCGCCGCAAACAGGTAATTGCAGTCTAGTTATTGAGCAACACCTCGCTCTGCGCCCTTTCTCACTCTCCAGGGACTAACAAAGGAGAAGGAAAGAGAGGTAACACGATACAGATGGATAGTGTGTGTCTACTATTGCACTCAGACGGTGTGTAACATGGTAGTTTTTCCCCTATTGCTTAAAACCTACGCCCTCACGTAAAGAAACATTTCTCTCAAACTATCACGAACACAAGCAGCTCACTGAAATATATTTTAATCCCTTCGCTGCTGATCAGATGGCACCCTGCGTCTCCCTGGGTGGGTACACACACATTCATCAGTGTCTGCATGGAACAGTAACACATAGTGAGAACAGGGAGCAGTAACATGAGGACGGCAGATCTCAACTGCTCCACTGCTGCTTTTCACTCCTTCATACTCCATATTTCATAGATTTTTAATTTTGAGGCAATGTTTCACAAACTGCAGACTGTTTTTGCCGTCAGTGTAAATCAAGGTCCATCCATTGTCTCTATCCACACCATCTCTGTGTACACTGACGACAGAATAAGGGTTAAGTCCTGCTGGTTGAGAGCTTGAATAGTGCTTCGTTTGCAAATATCAGTATGGGAAATGACTTAAATTAAGAACACAGAGCTCAAACTACAACACCACTTTGATTAATAACAAAAAATTACTCAACATTGTTGGAAAGAGGGAGCATGTGGACTAACTTGCTTAGCTTACTGCCACCTGACTCTGAATAAACACAGGACACAGATAATTTGCCTGAGGTGGATTAATTCAGGTTACACTAATGAGAGCAACTGGCACTAGCTCTCAGTGTCTCTTCATACTGTATGTAAAATCCTTTTGTCTTTAGCAGGTGCATGACACTGCGACGTGAATCAGGCTCTTGCTTTGTAGTTGTTTACCATTTCTGCACCTTGTCACAAAGACAAAGACCTGTGCACCTGCTGTAAGGACGTGAGGCTTTCTTTAAAACACATTTCAGTAGAGTGTATACTAAGAAGCAACAACATGTAACCTCACCCCTCTCTCTCTCACAGCAGCAGCTATATAATTCCCCCATGTGCTGTTACACACACATAATGCATGCACCGCCTGAATGACACACAAATAACCTACCTCCATGGCGAGAGCGGCTGTTTGCTGGTCGTAGTGATTCAGGAGGTTGGGCATAAAGGTGGTGTTGTAAGGCAGATCCTGGCACATTCTCAGCCTGATGGGTTCACAGGTAAACTCACTGTGGCTCTCAATGGCCTCCATATGAATGGACAGAGTGGGTGTAACCAGGGAGAAGAGGAGTAGAAAGAGAGGGATGAAGAAATGACAGACAGAAACTTTCTGCCTGCAGTCGACTGTTGCAGTTTTTGAAAACCAGTCTCTGATACATCCTCCTCCAACAGGTGTTTGCATCTTAATGTCAGACATTTCTCCACAGTGTCTCAGACTGATGGCATTATCAGTCCCTAGACAACCACTAGGCAGGAAGCTTTGGAAGCTGTTGAGCCCATTTTAGTGTAAAAGCAAAAAATCCTTATGAAATAAAGAGAAATCCTCAAGGCAGGTGCACTCTGCTCTCTGAACTGCACACGTGGGGGAGTCCCAGTTCATCTGTGCGCTCTGAATGGAGCTGGTCTTTGTGTCAGTCTTTGAATCCGCCAGACATCACAGTGCCTCAAAATGTGCCTTTAAATGCAGGGACTGAAATGTTTCTCTTCTAAAAACAGTATATGGTTCCTCCCCATCTCCAGGCAATCCCCTGGTCAAAAACTAATTCTCCTGATTTCATCCCCAAAATAGAGAGCAGGTCCCCGACAACAACAACAAAAAAAAAAAGCTTCACCATCAGCCATCAGCTGGAGGTCTCCTCTGTGTTTCTTTGCATCTCCTTCTTCCACTCTATTTCTGAATGTAATTCAAAGAATTGCTGAGCCCACAACAGATTATCATCATCCAAATGATTTTGCTGACTTCTCAGCAAGATGCAAAAATGCTTCAGTCTTTTATGCTGAACACAGGACTGGATCCATCAGGCAGGTCCTACAGGTTTAAGACACAAAGAAAGGCTTAATGGTTAAAGAAAGGCTTAGTGGGCTTTTTTAAAGTTTACTGTATACTGTGTTGTCTCTGATCAGCCACACCCATCTCTATACAAGCAGCAGAAAGCATTCTAATATTTCAGGATAATAATAACAATACGTAATAATGGGTGCAAGGTAGGCAGTATATACAGTCTTAGCATACACTTACTACCAGAAAAATGTCCTTGGCTTGCTACAGTGTCAGATTATCTCTTCATCTCGGAGCATTGTGTGAGCGGAGTCAGGTTTCAGACTCAAACCTGCGACAACAGCAGTCGGTGAATGTGAACTACACCTGCGGACGATCACACACTGTCATGTTTGTGTGAGGTTGACCGGGCAACAGTCGCGCTCCCCTGCGAGGTTTCACACTCCGCAACTCGTCGTGGTCCTAATGAGCGACCGCACGGTCCAAACTTTACTAAATACGCCCGATAAATAAACTATTAAAAACACTAACAGCGCCCATTCAAACGAGTTTTGATTCACACATGCGTAGAAGTGCTCACTCCTCGACCGTTAGCTAACTTGCAGTTTTATTAAAACCCGCAGTAACACTGAAAGCTAGCTTAACGTGAAGAATATTACACTGACAACTAATTAAAATTAACACATGTGGGCGCAGTCCGTGACGCTAGTATTTTTTTTTTATTTATTTTTTTCTATTTATTTTTTAGAATAAAAGCACAAACCTTTTAAAAAGATAGCCGTCACTGAGGCATCTCCACACGCGGTGTCAGGACACAATCACCGGCTATCAATCTGTGTTTGTCACCGCAGCGTCTCCAGCTCCCAGCAGCAGCAGCAGCAGCAGCAGCGCGCGGTGTGTGCACGATACCGTTAAAGCGAATTATTGGTCCCGGTCTGCCTGATCCTGCCCACGATACCGCACTGTTCCCGTGTAACATCACAGCAGTACATGGTTTACCTGGTGTGAGGGATACCGAGCAGTTCGGGCGGTGCTCTCCCAGCTCCGCCACCAGCCCCGTTCACTGCTGCACTGTGTTGTTTGCAGCTGGTTGCCTGCAGCGTGCAGCCGACATATCGGGATCGCGGATTCACCGTGACCGCGCACAGACACGACAAAACTGACCCCTCCACTGCATGCAACTACAAATGTATACTCCTGTAAATCTCCTGTTAACATCACACCGTGGAATGATAATGTGAACATTTTTCTATTCCAGTTAACAAAATGCAACAACCAGTGCAAAAATAGACTGTGCAATATTATCCAGAGTACATACATAGTCATACATATCTATTTTCTTGTTTTATACAGTGAAATATACCTCTACATTTCAGAAAAATTAAATTTCTGGGGGTTGTTTTCTATCTTTTATAATTCACCTGTATTTTCTATTTGTGTGTATGCTCTGTCTTTTATATTTTGTTCACTTTCCATTTTCTAGTATTTAGCTCAACTATTATAATAAATAAAGCACAAATATTCCAATGTAGTGGTACTGTCCTGTAACTGTACAAACAGCAAATAAACATCTATTCTATTCTGCACATTTATAAATTGACATATTGCTAAATTACAGTATAATACATGGATGTTTTTGACATATTCAGCTTAAGTATCCATGTTTAAGTTCAACAGTAAAACTGTTAAAGTAAAACATTTCTACTTGTGGATGTGGTATTTACCATGAATAACCAAAAGTTTAATTATGTAGTTTGTGTGATTGCTCAAGCTACTGAACACAAAATACAATGTGATATGTTAATTTGAATATGAATACCCATTTACAACCTTTTGCTTATCTGTAGAAAATAGAATAGAATGATCACAGTAAAAAAAAACAACAAATGAAATATTGTTTCATTGTCTGACTTGCAGAAAACACAATCGTAGTTTGTGTTTAATTCTTTCCACTTCTCCAACAGTGTAGGTCACAGCAGAAATACAGACAAAACAATGTTGCTGCCGTTGTCATGAAGTCCACAGTATTTCTGATGTTGCACCTCATATATTCATATTATGACTTCAAATATAAATTTCATGATGCTCCAGTGTGTCATTAACATTTAACTTGTTGTGATTGTATCAGTCAACACTATGTCAATATTTATCCCTTACAGCCTCAGGATTAGTACTGTGTGCTATGATTCCCTTCCACACGATTGAGCATGGCACTAGATTAACTGTTTCATGGCTGATCTGATCTGATCCTCTCTGTTGGTGAGTTGTGGGGGGTCTGTGGCAGCTGTGGCTGTTGGCCCACATACTGGTTTAACCTCCTAATATGACCCCACTTAACATCCACCCAGTGTAGGGTACATGAACAGATACACTTACATCTCTGTTGAAGTCCAGATTATTTTTAATTCAGGCAGTTCTAAGTGTATTTCCTAAACATCCTCTTAATACCCTCATGGCATTGCATTTTAAAAATCTGTAATTCTGGGTCCACATAGATAAAGATTTGAATTTCCAACTTATGTTTCTGTATTATTTTAATATTTTACAAATTCATACATCTGACTAAAGGCATAATATATAATTTGTAATATATAACTGTGATTTAATGTCTCTGCAATTTACAACCCACACATTTTTAGACAATTGATTAACTTTAGCAAAACACTGACAATAATGTGGTTCAAAAACACAATATTTATTGTCCAAACGTTAAAAAAAAACCATAAAATGTAATACATCTGCTGTATCTGTAGTATTCTCAAGTCAGTCATTTATCTACTACAGTAAGCTACAGTAAAAACTTCACCTACTGCAGTTACCTTTGTAAGTATTGAAATGAGTCATTGTAAATAAGTTAAGCTCAGAATGAATAATTTAGTTCAGAGCCAATCACACCAGCACATATTTTACATGACATCATAATTTACTAATGCTCATAAGCAGCAAGCGTTGAAGTGTGGAAAATTAAAGTTGCACTTAAATCAACGCTGATGATTTTGATCTGTTAAAGCATCTCAGATCCAGTGGAGTGGTTTAAAATATGGGCAAATATAAAATATTAAAAGGATAATAAAACAGATTATGCTGAAATAAGACTTCATACAAGCTAAAATATAACTAAATTAATTTCAGTAAAAAACATTTTTCTTGTATAGTTTTTGTAAAAGTTCCTTCATAGACACACACACGCACACGCACACGCACACACACACACACACACACACACACACACACTTCATTAGGTGCAGATACAGTGGATGGACTTAGCCTTGCTATACTGTCCACTGTATTGCAGCATTGTGGGACCACAAAGTCAGTTTCTGTACATTACAATAATGGCACTCGCCTAACTAACCATAGGAAATCTATCAGTCTGTATGCAGATGCTTGTTGGGATTTAACTTTGCTTCGGTGCCGTTCCTGCTTTTTGTTCAGTTATGCTTCTAGATTCAAGTCCTGTCCAATTAGGCACCGGCTGTGGGGAGAGCGCTCAGCCTCCTCCTGCAGCTAGAGGAGAGAGGAGAGAGAAGGATGAGATGAGTATGAACTGGTTGGGTGTGTGTAATCATGACAGAGCAAAGAAAGATGTTTATATGTTCCTTTGATTTAGCGGGTGACAGACGAAAGGCAAGAAGACAAGTGTGAATAAGTTCAGTGTCTGAGTCAGAACGAGATCCAGACAGACGCGCACCATCGTTACACCCCTCAAGCACGTCTGCCTGCCTCACACAAAGACACACACCTGCTCTTTGATGTAGCTTTTCCCACAGGGTGCCAGCCCTCTGAGAGCCAGGCCAACGATGAAGCACCACACTGACAGTCCAGCCTCCATCGCTGACAGCACAGCACAAGGGACCCACAGCGCCAGGGTGGTGTCCTGAGAGACCGAAAGAATATGGAGATGAGGAAGTGCAAAATAAAGAAACACTACACTACACCCCTGTGATCAAAAGTTGTAGCTGGGGGAAAAAGGCATGAAGTGAGCATTTTAAAGAAGTTGAGACTCACATAGATTCGTGTAGTATCAAAAGGACATCGAGCACTGACAGGTGACCGAGCGTTGATAGGAACTTCTGTGTCGTTGCATCCTAACATCAAACCTTCCCCATCGTGGGCCACAGTGATACTAATGGCCAAGAGGAGCCCCGTGCAGCACGCTGCCGAGAGCAGGGCGTTCAGGAATGATGCAATCAGAAGTCCTATATGCTGAGGAGGCAACGTCACATATCACACATACAAACAACACACACACAAAGCGATGCATATTAGCTATCGAGTAGCCCAGAGTGAGTGATCATATCAGCAATTAAATTCTTACCAGTTTGAAAACATGAAGGTTCCTTGACACCACGATGGCAATAATCCCAGTGACAATGCTCTGGAAGATTCAAAAGATAAGATGATTCTCTCATGTTGGCTCAAAGTAGGATTTATTAGATTGTGTGCCACGATTTATAATCCTCGCCCCAAGGATGAAAGGATGCACTCTTAATTTGGACGTCAGGCTAAGAAAACTTCAGACGGAATAAAATGAACAGATTCTACAAAGTACAGCAAGTCGATCAATCATCAAAGAGAAGCCATGGGAGTCAGATATGTTTTGTAACTTGTATGTGTTTTGTCTGTCTTACTTGTATACCTTCAAACAGTCTGTTTGCAGGACATTTCAAAGAAAAGAGAAAGTTAACACCACCTAATCACCAACAAGTGGAAGTTTATCTGATGCGTGAATGTAATGAAGCCTGCCCTAGAGGGACTAGGGACTGGTCTGAAGAACCAGCTCCCTTGTAACAGGCAAGTTCAGTCTTGATTTCTGAGAAAAATACACAACACTGTTGCTGTGCTAAAGGAGCAAATCAGCAATGAGACCTGAACACACACTTGTTGCTCAGATGCACAGAACAAAGAGAATCACTACGATGAAAGTGGACCCAAGATCGTGTCATAAAACATCAAAGTGAAATGTTCATCTGAGGTTAGAAAATGAGTTTAAAAGTGTTTTGGTGCCATAGACTGTATGTTTGGTGCATACTGTTTTTATCTGCTGAGGTTACTTTAAAATAATTTAAAAAAAACTTAAGTAGTGACTCACCAGCAGGCCAGAGGTGACGGAGATGATGTTGGCTACAGTGTATTCAGTGGTAATGTGCTGGCTGGGTTTGGATATGTGGCGGAGGACACTACCATGGACTATAGCACCGAGGATGAAGTTAATATGGCCGACCAGGATGAGCGTCAGCCCCTTTTGCATCAGCCTCCGTGGCCCTTTGTCTTTATCTGAAAAAAGAGACATATTGTTTACATCTGAAGGACATGAACAAAATTATGAACCTACAGTTCATCATATTCATTCTGTGTTATGGCCTGACAGTGTGTTTTTAAGAGTCAATACTGAGTACTTTGAGCATTTAAAATAATTGATAATATAGCCTCAATTGGTAGTTTTATATATCAACTTCTCAGTGCTCTCTGGTGGACAAACTAAGCAAAACTATTTCTAGTGGCTGACATAAAGCATTTCATTAGGATGAGGTCAAATTAGCCAATATATTGGCCTGGCTGCTTACGTCTACTCTGTGTATGAGTGGCAATGGGATTGTATTGATTTGATGTGCCTACAAAGAATATATACACATGTACACATATCCATACTGTACATATTTAGGACATGGGAGCTAGTTGAGAATCTGAGGAGGACTAGGATGCCTGTGATCCCTATTGGTGGGGTCAGTGTGGACATTGTTGAGGATAACAAATACCCTGGAGTCTATTATTCAGCTAACTGTAACTGACACAATTTTCCCTCATGGATCAATAAACTGTTCTGATTGATCTCCAATATCAAAAGTGAAACTACATTATGATACCATTGCAGGAGAATAATTAGTCATAATTTGCATGTGGAAAAGAAGTTGAATATTTGAACCTTAGGAGATGAGAGTGTAGAACAGTTAACAATTTGTGTTTACATTTATTTTCTTTTTTAAGTCTTTCATTTGCAATGCCAGGGATTCAATAACTGATTTAATTTCTGATTAACACAACAACAACTGGTAGTTTTCCTTAAAACCTTTGAACACTAGGGATAAACAATTACATTTGCATACAAAGACTACACTTCACTGTGTAGTTGTCTGTACTTCTCACTTTTACTCCACTACATCTAAAAGTAAATAATTCTACTTTCTACTCCACTACATTTCCACAGCTGCGTTACACGCTACAGTGCTGCTTGTTTGTTTAACTATATCTACATTTTTTATCTTCTGATGTAATCAATAGTAAAAGTAAAATCGGTGAGACTGTTTTCTAGTGTTGTTAGCAGCATTACTCATTAATCATTTGTAATTAAAATGGCAGCCTGGGCCTTTTTACATGTACACGCAGTCAGCTCTTAATGATATTATAGACCGCAGCATCAGGGAATATGCCTGGCAACTACTTTTTTATACTTTAAGTACATTTCATAGCAAATATTTATTTACTTTTACTTAAGTAAAAAGGTTGATGTGGTACTTTGACTTGTACTCGAGTACATATGTGTCTGTTTAACTGTACTTTTACCTGAGTAATTTCTCCACCACTGAGATGGAAAGAAGCAGGTTAGGAATCAGTGACAGTTTTATGTTCAAATTAATAATCTTTTGCCTGTTTTTTTCATGAGTCCCCCCCCCTTGTTTGCTATAGGTATAAACCAGAAAGTTAGTGTATAAAAATAAACATTGTCGCATATAGAAAATTTGAAAAATGAATCAGCGCGGTGGCTGTAGGCCCGTGGTCAGCTCCACCCACGAACTGAAAACAGTACCAGACCCGAGCCAGTGACGTTTCCTAGCGAGCACGAGGTGTTTTTAAACACCAGCATCAGTGTGTGGTCGGACAATCACTCACCAAAAGTGCACATCTCTGCTGGAAAAGACGTTTTCCTTCAGACCAAACAATATCCGCGATGTCCAACAGCACAGGAGCAGGAACCACACACACACACACACACACACACACACACACACACACACACGTCCCTTTGTCCACTTCCCGGTTGACGTCACGCAGCTCACCTGTGAACTACCTGCGGCTCAGTGGACGCTGAGGGGCGCAAACACCCACTGTACGTACAGAGTTACACCCAGTCTGAGTGCAGCAGATTCATTATTGTGAAAACCACGTAAAGTAAATCCAAAAAGTACAAAGTGGAGCAGTTCACACATTTATTTGCAAGAACAGCATTTCCATCAGGACACATTTGCTGACATTCATGTCATATACAAAATATATGAATTTCCAAATATAACCAAAAGCTCACATCATGGAGTAAAAGGCTAAAGCTGCCCACCCTGTACGATTATTTAATAACCAGTTTCATCACCACCAATAAATTGGGTGGAAAATATAGTAGAGTGGAGAGAGAGAGAGAGAGAGGAGAGAGAGTTGGTATAAAGCTCTGGTGATCACATTGGTTGGTTTAAACCACTTCTCTACACTAGAAGTGGAGCGTTTACATTCTCTTGGCTGACATGAGAACACATCTTTGGAAAATACAATCTTAGCAGTTCACAAATAGACATCCAGACAGAGGAAAATAAACAAGGCATTAAATGGACTACACCTTATGTATAGCATAAATACAGGTTGCAGCAACAGTAACCTGAACATATTCAAAACTACTTCAGAAGTAGACCAGCAGAAGGAATGGATTACTAGGATTTTACTAGTAAACTTAATAATACAACTCAACAGCCTGTATTCTTACTTCCATTGAATGGTAAATTACAAGTATCATTTGAGTAAAATACCAGAACAAGAGAAGTTATTGTATGCAACAGTATGTGAACTGCTGCTGTGTTTTTCAATACATAATTTTATATTTTCTTTGCAGTCGTACCACGTGTTTAAGATCCTGCATTGTATGAGCTTTCAGACACAGTAGTACCAGTACCCCACAAAGAGTTCTGAGCATAATGTCACAAAAAGGCCTCAATAAACCCCCTGATCTCAATATAGATCCTAAATAACACCTGGAGGATGTAAGGTGTTGCATTCAGGTGTCTGCACACCGAAAAATGTCAATCCACTAAACAACAAAAACAAAAATAAAAAGCTGTACTCTTACCAATGTGGTCTGTGTAAAACCAAAGGAAAAACAAGTATAGAAAAACACATGATAAAGGTAATCTGTAACATATATAAAACACACTGATCTACCAGGAAAAGGTTAGGTCCTCTTTCTGTAACATATGGCAGCTGAGTTCAGTACACAAGTCTCTTATGAATGGATGTGAAAGGTAGAGGGGCCTGCGTGAACCCAGCAAGCAGCAAATGGTAAAACTGAATAAAATCATAAAAACAATATAAAAAGAGAACCTTAAGGCAAGTGTGCCAACAGTAAAGCAAAATATAAAAACAAACACCAACAGAGATTCAGAAGCCCTGAGTTCACAGTACCTCAAAGTAACCAAGTGATCATCTTCCAGAGAAAATTGGCAAGATGCCTTCACAAAATGTCATATGCAGTGATGCTCATACATTTTGTTTTGTATCAAAGGCTTTTTTTTTTTTAAGATAAGAGAGTTGCTTATCCAGTTGTCAAACTATTCCACATATTTAACCTAACAGGTGCTTGGCTGGTAAAACAAACCACAAATGTCAAAGAGCTGGAAATGTTCTGTCACACAAACCAAAAACAAAGGAGGAGCCAAATGAGAGGAGAACCATGTGAAATGAGGACCCAGAGAGGAAAAGCCTGGCTTCATCTGTCAGTTTTACTTTGGGGGGGATGTGTCCCACCCTCTCTACGGGATGCTACAGTTTTGCTGATTGTCAACAGATGTAGATCCTACCGTTCAAATTTAGGACAACAGCAGCGAGTTGGTTGTGCGACTCCAGTTGAGGCCAGAATCTGTCTTTGATGATGATGATAGTTTAAAATGTGTCAAACTTCTCCCAGGACACAAACAGACCAGGCCATTCATAATGTAAACACCACAATAAAATACAACTGTGCGCTTGGTGAAAAAGTAGCTTTCAAAGTAATTCTGCAAGTAATCTTAATGAAGTTTATCTTGCAGTTATACTGAACTGGCGTAACAGCCAACTCATCCAAGAGTATTCCAGATATATCTTTCTATATATTTACAGTATGTTCTGACTTTTAAAATAAAAACCATGAAGTCATTCCAGATGGTTTCTTTGGAGTTGCCTGGTTCTAAGGTTTTGTGTGCAACTTATTCCCTAATTTAAGGAAAAGGGAAACCCCACTCCTTTGGTCACTTTACCATGAAGGCCATGAAGTAGAAAAGACATGAAATAAAAAGTCACCGTGTTGAATAACCAAAAATAACACTTGTAACACAATGTTGAGAGTGTACTTATGAGGAGACAGTAACATGGAGTAACAAAGAAAACCACTGCTAGTGAAGAGCTTGGTTGAGTGTGTCTTCTAGTAGAGAGGCTATTTTGTTTTGGTCCACCTGTGGAGAAAACAGACACTTTTAGCAACTCAAATGTAAGACATAAGACAGAAAATTGTTTTAGAAAAGCATGTAATCCATTAAAATGATGGCAATGTTAAGAAAAAGTCTACACACACTCCCGCCCACAGAGAGATGAAGTGACTATACAACATTAATGTGGGTTTCTGTGCATGCTCAAGTGAGTGGGTATCAGAGTACAGATGTAACAGTAAATGTGCGTAAGGCTCTTTGAGGTAAAGTGCGTTGAAGGGTACATGCTAGCGTGACCTGTTAACACGCACAACACCCACCTCACTAATAAAGCCCAGCTGCACCAACTCTCCAGCCAACTCTTGAACATTCTCATCTGAAACACACACCGGCGCAGTTAGTGACTGTAATTCAAACACATGTACACAACTCTAACATACACACACACAAAACACACATTTTTGCACAAACATTGTGAATGTATAAAGTTTTAAACCTTACAACCTGGCAGGACATTTCAGGGTTTTTTCAAGACTCAACAATCACACAGGAGCAGCTGGATCTCAGAAAACCTGCATTTCTCCAGTGTTAACAAAGGATGCTGCAGGTGCAAAACCACCCGTTACATAAAACAACTCCTGTTCTCACTGTACCATAACTCCGACTTTTTATACGACTTGAAAAAGAGTAAGAACTCACTAGTATAAGGGAAGTAAAGGAGAAATATATAAAAAAAAACAACTGCAAGTGCAACACAAAGAGCTGTAAACAAAAATAAAAGATATGCAAGAAATATGGGATGCTACTTGAATAAAACATTCGGAAAATATATTCAAGACAAACCTGATCACTTCTTTAAAAAAAAAACCCAAACTTTTAATGTTTACTTTCTCAAGACACCAACATTACGCTGCTTTCATCTCTGACCTATTATTTTAATAAACAGTATTTAATTTCTTCCCCTATTTTTTTAGTTACTTGCTAAACTTGAGAGAGTCTTTGCCTCTGCCTGGTGACCAGAGGAGTTGTCATGGTCGACCAATTTTTAATAACTGAGCTGTCAATTAGCAACTATACCAAGAATGTGGCCTGGAGAAGACAAACTGAAGCAGGAAAACAGAACATCCAACAAAGCTGACATCAAGAAAAATATAATAAAATCAATAATCTACAGCTGTATGACAAGGGGATTATTATTAAAATTAATGGTTAGGTTTCTCTGCTTCTTTACTTTTTGTAGTCTGATATAAAATCATGTAACAAATGTAGATACTGTTGGGTTTCACTGAAAAACAAGCTCAAATTGTGAAAGCATTGTATCAGGGTGTAGCAGAGTCATGCAAAAGGCCAAGGAGCTGAAACTTGAGTGGCTCAGTTAGTCAGTGACCCTGCACAGTGCGACTTTGGACTTTGGTGAGTTGATAAAGACGGCTTTAAAGAATATCCCTGATATCAGCAGGCGGGTCTGTTTACAAAGAGGACAGGGTGTGTTTGCGAGACTGATTAGTGATTAGTGCGGGTGTGTAGGGACGCAAAGTCACAGAATGTATGTCAGCAGACTCAGGGGCGTGAGAGTCCAACAGACGACATATAATGTGGGAAAAAGTGTAAAAGTGAAAGAGCAGAGGAGATAAAGCAAAATGAATGAATGTGAGTGTGTGTTTGTGTGAATGAGAGACAGGGAGATGAAAGCCTGGGAAGAAATGGGCAGAGGAGGTGACAGCTGTCAGCTGCAGCCTTTCACAGGCCTGACATTCCCCACACGCCTGCAACATTATACATGCCAACCATACCTGTGTGTGCATGTGCATATTAGATCACACTGCCCACTTTATTCAGACCAGTTGTGTGTTGTACTCTCATTTAACTCCCTTCAGATGCAGTGAAAGTGAAATACTGATTTCTTTGGGAACAGTTTTGAATAATTAATTTCATATTTGTAAAACAAATCACAGTTGTTGTAGAAAAAACTAATTATGAACCAATTTTAGGCTTTTTTTTTTTTTAAAGGCAGTGTGGTCATTGGGACAAATTATTCCTGACAGTAATCTGAGCATATTTCTCAAAGTAGAAGTACAAAGTTTTCCTGACATGAAGCGACAGTCAGTCTCGCTCCTAAAATAGTCAAGTGTGCTGCATATTGTGACGCTCTCTCTGGAAATTCACTCCCTAGACGGCTCCACTCAGACATGGAGACGTTCACTGTATTGAAACTATTTGGGAGAGGACAGAGGAGTTAGCTATGGGGTGGCCATCACATGTAATCCTAACCCTGAATCCAAGCTGTATACCCCACGTAAACACTTTTCACATGGACAGAAACACACATATACAGACAGACATTTACAAATGTGTGTTTCCCCCCACAAATGTAAAAAGTACTAATTACACTCTGGTACACTTAGATGAAGTCAAACTCCTCTGACACTCACACTTAAACCCTGTGGACACTTGGTTTTAAAATGCATCTTGGGTGATTGGATCACAAATGGACAGCGGAGACGCATCTTTGGTTACACATGTATTGAACTTTTCCAAACCGTCCTGCTGACCACTTGGGTTCAGATATCACCACTGCAACACCACTTGCCAGAAGAGCACCAGATTTTGTAAACAGTGAGCAGAGTTACTAAAAGAGAGGAAAAGGTAAAATGACTCAGGAAAGATTGTACATGGCTACTTCAAATGTTTCAGGTGATAGGACAATGTTTACACTTTGTAAATGAGCGAAGGACAGGAAAGTGGTGGCTTTTGGTCCTGCATTCATTCCTGTTATGTCCCTGTTGTGGACACATTAGACTTTACATTACAGAAGACATGTGGTCAAATGGATTCCAGACCACCTCCACATTAGATCTTGGTGGTTATTTACACTTGTATTTAACACTGTCCACTTGTGATCCGATCATCGTGTAAACAGGGTCTTACACACAGGCCTGAAAAATGGCCATTTTTAAGTTTCCTCATTCTCATCTGAACAGAACACTTCTTCTGTAATATTAAACTTTTCATTTAACAAAATGATCAGAACATATGAGAGAGCTGAGTGGAAAGAAGAAACTGTCTAAATATGTGTTAGTGTGTCAAATATAGAAATAGAGAAGTGGTCTTACGAGATAACATGTCACAGCTTAGATGTCTATTCAGTTTATCCTCCAGTTTGAGCAGTAATGTTAGCTAAAAGGAGAGAAACACAAAACAGGGAATATTATTATTATTTTTAACTCTGGTAAGAAAATATAAATTGATGACACAGTGCCGGTCAATGAGGGGGACATAAAAGTTACATATTAAATCATTTTGCTAATGTTAGAACAGAGACTCACATGATACTTTGCTCCATCCTCGACAGGTTCGAAGTTACACTGCATATGAATGACCTGCAGAAGAAGTATGGGAATTTAAAGATAAATGATTCTCAACTAGTATTGATACAATCTCAGATCAATAACTGACTTTACTCCAAGAAATGTGCAGTATGCATTTGGTGACAACTTAAAAACTAAGAAACACAGACATCAGGGGGAGTACTTGTCTGTAACACTGCCTCTGCAGTATGCACACATCCTGGTACTCACCCTCCGTGTCTCGAACTCTGCAGGTTCAGGTGTGGGGGATTTGACCAAGGGGATGATAACAGGAGATTTGACAGTTTCCTGTTGTGCTTGCTGTGGGCAGGGCAACCCGAACGCTATCATTGGATAAATACCATTTCTGACCCGAAGGAGGGAGGGAGAGACAAAGAAAGGGACAGAACGAAGGAGGAAAAGAGGGAATGAAGAAGGACAAAGTTGGAACAGATTTGTGTTATTCAGTACAAATAATGATACATAGTTTGCAACACAGAGATCCAAACTACAGTGAATACAGAGAGATCAGAGAATTTGACAAAAATGTGAAAAAAAAATCAAAATCCCAAAATCTGTGAAAAGATAAAAATTCTAGGAGGGTATTCAAATGACGTCATCATTTAAAAGATGACCAAAGATGTAACAGAAGGTCAGAAGGTCCACTACTGCCCCCATGTGGCCGCACAGTGGTGTTTCAGTGTAATCCATAACAAGTGACCTTGGTGAACAGAGTATTGCTGTACACTGCTCTGCCTCTTACCTCACATCCTCCAGGAATTTATCAAGCTCCAAAGCAGGAAACTGTGAAAGCCTAGAATAAAAAAAAAAAAAAAGGAAACCTACTTAAGGCTTTTAAATCTCAGAGTTTAATTAAGATAATTAAGATGTTTTGTAATGGGAAAAATTGTATCAGAAAAAATAACATGTTTTTATTGCAACTCTTTTTCACTTGTCTGAAATTCTAATAATTAATGTGTTCTTGTACAAAATAAACAAATAAAGCTTTATATCTATATCCATGATGCTGCAATTAAAAGAATTTCCTCCCAACTTCAACATTATTACATTGTTTTTGACTATTTTGTTATGGAATTACTATAGTGTCTGAATGCATGCTGTTATTATGTCTGCTATAACTGATGCTGCCTCTAACAAAAATATGGATTACAGCTTCAGGCTCTTACTTGAGTTGAACGTCCTCTTTTGTCTCTGCGAGGACCAGGTTAGGGTCCAGGTTCTTGGTAATCTCTTCCAGGGCGTTCTCAGGAATCATGTCTGGACAATTATAAACATTGATGATTCATTTGATATTAGTGGATGAACCCCTTTAAAAATTAAGCTTTCTTACATTTACATTTCAACAGCAGATCTATACCAGAGGGAAATCTTTGCTCAGCCCTCCTTGGTATGTTTCTAATGAAGGTATAGGAAAGTTGCACTGCAGTGTGTTTGTTACATTGTTACTGGAGCTGCACTGGAAGGTCACACTGTTGAATCTGTTTCTTTATAAACATGTTGTAGAAAATGTGTTAGTGACTGACTATCTGTCTACACACTCAGCAAAGACAGAACAACATTAGTCTGACTCATTTGGACTTGGTCTATTTGTCCACATGATTAGATCCCAGATCACAGTCTACTCCAGGGGTGGGCAATCCTGGTCCTCGAGGGCCGTTATCCGGTATGTTTAGACGTTTCCTCTTCCAACACACCTGATTCAAATGATCAGCTCATCATCAAGCTCTGCAGAAGCCTGATAATGATCCTGATCATTTGAATCAGGTGTTGGAAGAGGGATACATCTAAAACATGCAGGATAGGGGCCCTTGAGGACCAGGATTGCCCACCCCTGGTCTACTCTTAACTAGCCGTTAATGGATACTATATAATCTTCTTATTTACCACTTAAGCTGGATAAAAGTTTATTTTTCTCTTGAAACAAATCAAACTGTCCAGGATCATTACCTAACCATATTTATACAATAAGACACATCACTCACTTCCTACTATATAATTTATATCAGGGGTTCTCAACTTGTGCCATGGAGGGCCGAGACACTGCAGGTTTTCCTTCCAGCTGGTCTCTAAAACAGGTGATTTTAATGATTAACACCGCCTTTA
>OOFC01007242.1:1288-37658 GCA_900323345.1 Pseudochromis fuscus
GGTTGATCATGTCCAGGAAGAAGGCAGTGAAAGGCAAAGGGGGCTCCAAGAGCCCCAAGGCGTCTCCGAGCAGCGGGAGGACGGGGAAGGGTCTGGCCGCCGCCGCCTCTCCGTCCTCCGGAGTGGTTTACCCGAGCAGACCGTCCATCAGCAACAGCGGAGAGTTTTACGATATCGCCTTCAAGGTGAGCGGACACTCGGTGCTCCTGCGTGGGTCCAATTTGGAGATGGAGGAAATTAAATCAGCAGCCAAATAAAACCTGACACTATTAAAAAGTAGATGTACAAGCGGTGAAAATATGTTTTTCTTTCTTGTTTTGTCGGAGTTAAAAGTCTGGTTGCAGAGCGCAGTGGGGTGAGATGTTCAGCGTGTGGAGCAGGATTTTAGACAACGAATGAAGCAGGAGATTATTTGTACTGAGAGCAGCTGAAGTCTTGTATTTTACCACAATGAGTTATTTGAGATTGGATATTTTTAGTGTGTCCAATTATGTGGAGAGGTTTCCAGGAAATATGAACATATGTTAACCAAGAAAGATAAAAATGCGTGAAAAGTTGGGCAAACTTGGGTTTTTTTGATTCAGATTTGATTCATTTTTGACATATAAAGTTACATTTTTAATGTAGAATCTCTAAATCTTTATTTACTAAGTTGTTTGTTTTGGTCAGATTTTGATGGATTTTCCTAATTACCCCAAGAAATTAGTTTATTTATGCATTATTTGCATGCATTGTTTAGATTGTTTGCAACATTACAGAAATACCAGCTTGATTTTTTTATGGTGTTATGCAAATTATCAAAGGTTGTTTTAACAAGATAATGTGACAATTTCACCACAAGAGGGTAGCAATGTTCAGCCGGTAGCTGTTGTGAATTGTTCGTTGATTAGTGACAAGATGCATAGGTTAAGTTAAAGTTACTTAAATGCAGACAATTATTAAACCCGCTAACTGTGGGATTTGGTCGATATTTCCTGTTTGACAGGAAACACTTTTATTTTGAAGTTGACATGAATCAACGGTTTTGTTGATGGCTTGGATGTTGTGCGAAGCAGCGGCTGAAGTCCGCGATTTTCCGTTTCTCTTCCCTTTCTGTAAATATGAGAGTGAGCATTAAAAGAGTCAAAATATAAACCCCATCCGTCCCACATCTTGATTGGAAGCTTTCACTTCACAACAGTAGCATCAGGTGGATTATACCATGGTGTAGGTTTGTGCTCTCTTGGTGCTTTCTAGTTCGCTAGTTATACATGTATAATATACATATAATCATGTTTTTAAATGAGCTTTCATAGATGGTTGTGTCACATGAACCTAAATTATTTTAAGCGTTCATAAAAATGAGAACAACAATAACAAAAACACAATATGGTGCTATTTGAGGGAGTCTTGTAGAAGTTAATTTCGGTTTTATTTCCCCCGAGGAGGCATAGTCACAAAATACATAAGGAAGCTTGTGGGGTTTTTTTTGCTATGTGGCTCAATTTGTCTCCTGTGTTTGTAATTTTATCACGTTTAACTCCCAGTCTCCTCTCACGTGTATGAAATACTCCAAACATCCTCTCGGGTGCAAAAGTTTCAGGAACTGCACTGGGCGACATTAATGTGCAATTACATGGAGCAGTTGATCGGGGGAGGGATATGTTATTAATGAAATCAATTACCAGCAGCACAGGAGGAAGCTTTTTATTTCACTGGAGTTGACAAAATGTGAAGTGCCATGTCAGATTTTGGGCTTTTCTTCCCACAAAATAAGACATTTTGAAGGCTCAACTTTTCACAGACCGAGTGTCAGTCTAATTAATATCGACACAGGACATACATAATTTAAAGAAATTGAAGCGGAGATGAAAAAGACTTGTGATAATCTGCAGTGAGCATATGCAAATCTGAATTCTCATCATGTGGGTGGCAGCTGGTATTAATTCAGTGCTCTGATTAACAACCGCTCCTGTGACAGGACCTGCCAAAATCACTGCCGCCTGACTTTGACTTTGTATGACACGCACAGTAGTAACAGTTCAGCGTCTCTCATCTCACCTCTGATTACTGCAAATCAAACTCAGTGAACTTAGATATTAGAGTTTATTGCCGCCGATGAAGTGTATCGAAATAAATTAGAAACTCTTTAATACGTGAATGCAATAGATGAACACACAAATGTATGAAATGATAAACAAGACGAAAGTAACAAACTGTGGATCTTCCAATGGTTGGTACAGTTTATTTTCTCCCACTGGACTCAGTAGAAATGCAGTTTTCTCTCCAGATGGGGTTTGGGGAATGGGTGTATATATATGTGTATGATGCCGAAACTCCTGTGTATTTGTAGATAAGTTTTCAGCCAAACTTTTTCCCAGTCAGGCAAAGCTTTGAGTTTTATCGGCCAATAAACCGTCTCCCACACTGTCGCCGTCTCTCGCCTCAGGTGATGCTGGTCGGGGACTCAGGTGTGGGTAAGACCTGTCTGCTTGTTCGCTTCAAAGACGGAGCCTTCCTCGCCGGGAGCTTCATCTCCACCGTGGGCATCGACTTCCGGGTAAGCACCGACACACACAGGAGGGCGTTGGTTCAATGTGAAATGAAGGTGTCTGGATGATGTCGTCATTGTAGTCGAACTGAGGACTTTGAAGTTGAAATGAATGAATGTGTTTGTAATGCTTATAGAGCACATCACTGGTCACCCAAAAAACAATCACACGGCTTTCGTCATCTTCCCCAGAGCAGTTTCAACCAATAGTATCATTCCCTCCACCTGTCAATCAAAGTCTTTTGGAACAGTATTGATAATTTGTAACAAACTCTTGATTTGGATTCTGATGTTAGTTTAGTTGAAAATTGTTCAATTAGAAACAACTTTTTACTTTGTTTTGGTTTTTACAGATTGTCATTGAATGTGGCTTCAGTTTGGTTGCTAGGTGACAATAAAGAAATGGAGCAAATTAATGGTGTTTGCTGTCAGCTACGAGCTACAGTAGCTGTGTTCTGTTTTACATTAAATGATGGAGAAAGTGCCGCATGTGCAGAGGCTTCTTTTTGGAGAGGTGCTGCAGTATGTAGTACTAATGTTATCTAGTGACGTTATCTGGCTAGCTCTGCTGTTTGTTGTGTTTCAGTGGTCCAACCGATTTATGTTTTGTGCCGCCTATATACCTTTTTTTCCCAGAAATGGATGAAGCAAGTGGGGCTCAAAAATGAGGCCAACGTGGAAGTGCAAAAAAGTGCAATACACATGATGACCACAAGGTGCTGGCGCCAACTGACCTCAATTCAAAAGTCCTCATTTTCAATCCTGAAATACTCAGTCAATATTTTATTTCAGAAGTCATTCTGATATCATTACCTAAAGCTGATTCTTGTTACCAGTGATCTGGTGGTCCATCTGACAAAAAAAACCAAAAATCATGATTAAATAGATATTAGGCCTAAAAGGAAGATCTAGGGGTGTGTTTAGTTTGATTGACAGCTCTGGTCTCCATTGAGACACGTGCTGAACTCGAATCTTATACACATTGGGCAGTGATCTCAGGTTCAAGGGTCAGACCCACCTCCTCACTCCTCCCTTCATATCCAAATATGGTCACTTCTGGCTCCAAACAATGAGCATGATGACGATCAAATGTTGATCCCCTGGCTTCAAAACAAGAACCCACAAACAAATGTGTGACCTCACACTTGCTTCGTCCATTTCTATATACAGTCACTGGATGTTATTTGGTGACGTTAGCTAGCTAGCTATGGTGTTTCATTGTGTTTGAACGGTCCAATGAAATTGCTACAAACAATATGTCCCTAATCTTGTTTTTTCTGGAAATTGGTCAGGTTAGATGCTGCTAGTAATGCAGCTGAAGTGAACTCTGATACAACGATATCTCAGACTTTTTCTGTTAAATACCAGACGTCTCGAGCCTAAATCAAGATGACATCATTAGGACTATTTTCCAAACCAGGCGAGGAAACTTTCAAGCTGTTTTCACAGCTTCAGAAATGCGCCCCTCGAGGACTGGACTGACCTTCATGTGTAAAATCAGTACCCTTTAAAGTCCGAACGCTTCCCGTCGGCATTGAATTGATTATTAAGGACAGCGGCAGTAAATGGGACAGACTGAGTGGATTTAGTTCTGTGACTCAGGCCAAGTAGTTTTTCTTAAAAAACCAAATAGTGCAGAGGTTTACAAGCTGAATGGGCGCCTCTCTTCTCTCGTGTCAGTGCTTTTTATATGAGGAGGTAGACGGTGTTTAAGCCCATCTGTCCCCAACGGGATGAAACACATTTACACTGAATGAAGTTAAATTAAAAAGGTAATTTAAACTGAGGTATTGATGGGTTAATCTTTTTTTTTTTTTTTAAATGGCTAATCCAATTTCTACCCATTGTGCCCTGGGGGAAATTACAGGCGAGGGTTACAGTGTCAGCCACACTTTAAGTGTCCCTGCCCTGGACTAGAAGCAGTGACCCGTTTCACTCCTTTACTGTCTTGTTGCTCCTCCAAGCAAGATCCCAGTTAAGTGCCGAGTCTGACACAGCTGTTTGGAAAAACCTTCCCCGAGGAGGCGTTGTGAGCCGGTCTCACTGATGCTGTCAGCTTACAGTAGCACAACAGTGGAAACTCTAGTGCATTAAAAAGGAAAAACACTAAGAGGCACAGCACACTTAACGCCACCCAGCTGGACATCTGAGGATGAGTATTAATCGACTTATAGGAGGTGTGCTGTTTGGTAAGTTAACAGAACCACGCCGTTCATGAAGACTTCCTGGTTTCTTGCCGGGTAAGACGATGTCTCACAAGCTACAAATCAGCAGAGGAAATAAAAGTAAAGAATCAGCATGGTGTGTACCGAGAAACTTTGAAACCAGATGCCGATTTCCTGCGGCAACGACTGAAAAATAGGACAGCGCTGTGCAATCCAGCGTCACACGGCACAATTGTGTTTGAGACTCGGGGAGACAGAGCAGTCTTTTCACATAAGCAATAGAGGTAAAAATAGAATAGATAAAGGTCTTTTATCTGCATTCACTGAAGAAAGGCTGTGCGGCGAGAAGGGATTGGTCATTATCACTTTTCTAAACAAACAGAATAGAGAGCCAAAAAAAAACTTTTGGGTACAGTGTCTGTTTCTGCCCTCATTATCACTTCTATACCGTGGAGCCGTCTGTCCTCGTGCTGAGGGGTGACAGTGCGGGGAGATTATTACGATGTATAATTTATTAGTTATTTCAAAGTACATATCTGTGATCACTGCTTTTTCTCGTTAGGTGATTATTTTTGAAGGTTGGCTGAGCTCACACAGAATTCCTCAGCTCTCATCACAACTATACTAAACTATTTCTAGCTATAAAGGAATACCGTATTTTTCGGACTATAAGTCGCACCAGTCAAAAAATGCATCATGAAGAAGAAAAAACATACATAATTCACATTTTTAGGGGAAATTTATTTCAGAAAATCCGAGACCAAGAACAGACATTTCATTTCGAAAGCTAGTTCAGGGTCTTAAAAAGTCTTAAAATGTCTAAATTCCAATAATTTCGATTTAAGGGATAAAAATGTCTAAAATTCACCTACAATCTCATAAAATGTCTTGAATACGATTTTGAAAGGTCTTAAAAATGCATTAACGTTACTTTTATTAGTGTTGCTTTTGAATGTTTCGATTTTTGACAACGCTATAACATTACTACAAAACGAAACTAAAGTAGCTGAGCAGCCCGGTCACAATTCATCGAGCACAACCAGCTAGTGTGTTACAGCTACAGTGTATGGTTACAGTAGAGAAAACGTATCCCTTTTACCCCGAACATTTAGCTTCAGACAGAAAGTGATGTGTCAATCAAATTGCCCTAATTCCTTGGCCATTTGCCTTAGCAACGTCGTTCCAGCTGATTCTAAAAGCCGACAAGTAAAGTTTCCGTAAAATACCGTAATGTTGGTAATATATACAAAATGCTCCACATGTCAGCTTTCAGAATCAGCTGGGATCATGTCGCTAACGCAAATGGCCGAGTAAATCAATTTATGCTATTCACCGTTTATCCGGCAATATGCTCGGTTTTAAAGGGTTTTAAGAAAAGCCCACAGCAAAGCTGAATTACTTGTATAAGATGGGTAAGTGCAAGTTCAACGGTTTGTGGCTCCAGAACGAACAATTTAATGCCTGGTTGAAGCTGGTGGATGGAAACATATGAAGCAAACTGCACCTTCTTCAAGAAAACTTTGAAACTTGGAGCATCGGGCATTAAGACATTGGAATTTCATGGGTTAGTTAGTTTCAGGTAATTCTGTACCTCCAATTTTCCTTAATGTCTTTTGTACTTTTTTGCCAGTATGGATGTGAAATGGGTATTAAATTGTAATCACTATGGTCTTAAAAAAGTCTTAAATTTGACTTGTTGAAACCTGCAGAAACCCTGATAATGTTTACTCCTTGGTCATGTCCGTGTGAAATAACATTCAAGAACATGGGAAATTATATATTTTTATATATACAAGTCGCACCTGAGTATAACTCGCAGGATCAGCCAAGCTATGAAAAAAGTACGGCTTATAGTACGGAAAATACTGAAAATACTCCAGGTTATAGGTTGTTTTTCTTTTTTTTCATTCAGCTAACATCTGCAGTCACTTGCTTCATATTAGTTGTACACATATGAGAGATTTCTTACATACCCAGAAAGCTAAAAACTAGATTCCCCTCCTTGTAACCTTTTTGAACACCCTGTTTTACCTTTGGAAAAGGTGAAGACGAGGGCAGCCTGCCATGTTGAAGGTGTACAAATCACAAGTGCACCCACACACCCTCACACTAACTTCTACTTCTTGTTAAAGTGCCTGTGCAGTCTCTCTCTCTCTTCCTTTATATATATATGTTTTTGAAGTCTGGGGCACTTTGTGACAGATTTCAGTTATTATTAGCAGCTTGAATATCTGGGCTACAGCCTGAAAGAAACACTCTCAGACAGTCTCTTCAAATGCTTCGTCATCCTGCCGATTGGATCATACACACTTTATGTACGCAGACATGGAAATGATCCATGTGTGTGGTTCACACTTTAGTGTGCACGTTGTTGTGTAATAGTAACTGTGACTGTGCAGTCGATGTGATCTGATAGGATTTTTAAATCATCACAATGTGCTTTCTGTGTTTGTTTAGAAAGAGAAATGCACTGTAAGGAGCAACTTCATGATCAGCACAAGGGAAATTAACCAGATCAGGAGATGAGTGCACACACACAACATGACCATAAATAACTGTTACACTTGTATTGAGGCCACACTTGTTTTCTTTTATTGTGTCATCCACCCTCAAAGTGAATGTGACTTCTCATTTGTGTAAACCAAGCTTCATTTGCTTTGTTAAGTTCATTTAACTTTTAAAAGAAGCTGGAATATGTGTCCGTGTTTTCTTTACTTAACCCCCTTACTGCTGATAAAGCTATCAGTTTGTGTTACAGCGCAGTCGGTTATCTACAAGGACACATGGAAGGATGTCGGTGTCTGCGTTCTCATAACTTCACAGTCAGATCACCAGAGGTCAAATATTCCTGAAAGCTCACTGAATATATTTAATTGACACTTTTCAGTGGAGTCTGAAGAGATATAATTAATATTTGACAGCACGCAGCTGACACAGTGCAGTGGAGGTCACCTCGACTTTCAACTTCTACTTAATTGAAATGGAAGAAAGTTTTTTTTTTTTCCAGGAGTTAAACGGCTCATATACATAATTCAGAGAGTCGGTTACAGTGTCTAAATGTGCTTAATGCTTTGAGGCAGGAGGAGCTTCGGTCATGATGGACTGTAACTTTGTTTTCTTCTTCGTTGGTCTGTGTTATATTGTTATGTTTGTTTGGATTAAAGTGACAAAGTTCTGACAATGCAAAATCATATCAGCAACAAAACCAATTTGTTCCTGAGCTCACAGAGGGTGGGGGTGTATCTGGAGGGTCCAGACCTCTCCTTTCTGGGAAGTCAGACAGTTGTCCCCCTCAACATATTATTGCAAACATAATGTTCATAGATGCTGCACAGTGCTTTGGTTTCCCTCCTTTCATCTCCACCGTATGTAAGAAATGGATATTGTGACCATGGCCTCACCTGTTGTGTGTTTGTGGTATTTTAAAACCAGGAGTTTGGATTTTGAAGGTTTCCATGTTGTTTTTTTAAGCCAGAAGTGACCATATTTGGGTATGAAGGGAGGAGTGAGGAGGTGGGTCTGACCTTTGGACCTGAGGACACTGTCCAATGTGAATGAAACTTGTTTTCACTGATGAATGAGCCTCCAAACCACGTGTAAATCATTGGAGACCAGACGTGTCAATCAAACTAACCACGCCCCTAAATCTTCCTCTTTTTGAAGCCTAATATCTCCTTAATAATGAACTGATTTTCAGATGAACCAGATCACTGAGAAGAGTTGACTTTCGCTAATGACATCAGACTGGGACTTTCCTGATGGAAAATTAACTCAGCTGGAGCCAGAGTGTTTTGGAGCCAGCATCTAGTGGCTGTCAGTGGTATTGCACTTTTTTTTGCACTTTCACATTGGTTTGAGACCTGGTGGCTTGGTCTATCTTTTATATACAGCCAATGATCCCCATACAAATTTTCCTTTAGTGCGAGTGTCTGTGGAGACACACACTCTGGAAGTGTGTATGATGTCCGACCTCAAGGATACAACTTAAGACAAACAATGTGAAAGATTATGAGAGATGTGACAGATTAGTATTTTTTATCGCTCACAAATGCTGGTTTTCAAAATATCTTGTTGTAGCTTGTAGATGGTAATAGCAATATTTCTAAAATATGAGCCATACATTGTTAGTGGTGTCTCTGTGTGACTATCAGGTTTCATGGGTATAAGGAAGTAGCCGATCGCTGCTGTTGTCTCCTTCAAGTCTCCTATGAAGTGCAGTATCTGCCCTTGATTCAACATCAATATGGTGCCATTGATAGAGCCTTTGTTTCCATCACACCCCCCTGGTTTTTTTTTTAGCAGCCGTGAGTAAATGTTGTAACGTGCTGCTCTTCAACTAAAACTTGTTATATTCCAGCAGTGAGCCCTGAAAACCTGCACTTTTCCCCACTGTCAGGAATGTGCAGCAGTGTGACCTTTTACATTCAAGATAATGAGGGAATAGGAGTCAGCAGCCCGTAGTAAGAGTAAAAAAAAGAAGTTGTGGACGGGGGTGAAACCTCACTCCTGTCTGCTTTTTTCATCTATTTATATTTCTCCCAACAGAGAGAAATGATGAGTCAGAAATCAAACTTCAAACGCTGCCTCTCGCTCCCTCCTGTTTTCCATCTTTTTTCCTGGGAGAAGTTCATTAAAATTGCTGATGAGATTTCCACAGTGGAGGAATTGCAGGTTGTATTCCTGCTGCTCCGCCCTGCTGTCCATGATGTGTGTGTGTGTGTGTGTGCATTTAATTAATCTGTGCTGCCTCTCACTTCCAGAGTATGGCTTCTCTCTCCACCTATTCACTCTGCTTGAAATGATGCTGCGCAGCATCGGAGCAGTTAATCATTAAACAAACTGCTGCTGCACAGCTCCACACAGATGGGTTTTTTCCAGTGTGTGTGTGTGTGTGTGTGTGTGTGTGTGTGTGTGTGTGCGTGTGTGTGTGTGTGTGTGGGCCCTGGAAGGAGCAACAGTCTGCCAGAGCATGACAGCAGGATAATGGTGACCACCTTCGCTGGCCTTTTTACAGCTAATTGCCATGTGTATGCGATTGTTTATGTGGGTGTGTACGAGTCCACTGTCACCTCCATAGGAACAGCTGTGGGATGCAGCTGGCTTGGATCCCATTTAGCAACAACGTCGCTGAGGATAATTTTAAATACGCTGAATCTAAAATTGAAACTTTCATTGTTTCTGAATGCCTGCTCTGAATCATTGCTGTTAGCATTGTGTTCGTGAACATGTGCTACTGCATGTTTATTTAAAGTCCACCCGACATGGAGACGTCTTTGTAGTAATTTTAGATCACATCCCTGCTCGTATTGTTCACTTTCTCAACAATAAGGTGGCAGCAATGCACAATAAAGTACAAATCGACCATTGTCACCGGAAGTGTTTTTCAAAGGAGTGAGACATCTCCCTTCAGTCCTGTCTCTGCTCAGAGCTGCACAACAGCTTTCAGCAGCAAGTAAACAGTACAAGGTGGCCGACGCTAAATACAGTAAAGAAAAAGATTACTTTTGTATCTTTGTTTAGAACAAATGGACACAGTTTTATTTATATATAGTTTGTATCAATACTGACATGTTTTTGATCGAAGTATCCATCTGTGGTTCATTATCTGATTAGTTGATTAATCGTTTTAATAGTTGATGATTAATCGTTATTCAAAATAGTTGCAAGTTGTGTTTTTTTTTATTTTTTAATATCAGAGTTCGATAACATTTATGTCCTGGTTCCAAAAAAACAAAACAAAACATGTGACTTTCACTATCTTGCCCCGAGCAATTTCCACCAATACTATCTTTACCTGTCAGTCAGTAGCTATGATGATGAAATGTCTTGTCCCGCCTACACATCCTGTTTTTCTCAGAAATGCATCACAATACGAAACTTAGATATCATATATCAGTCATGCTTTATCAGCTGAACAGAATATGTGTTTCCACTGTAAATTACTTTATTGGATGTACGGGAAATTTGAAGTTTATAGCACCAAGGAAGAAGATCACTGTTTTTCCAAAGCAAATAAAGCTCAGGGTTTTCAAAACTTATGTTGACGACAGATGATGAAAGGATTTAAAAGACGCAGGAGGAATATCTTCTGTTGTGTTTATCCTCTTAAATAAAGTAAACAGGAAGTGGATTACTTGTCCACACAAAAAACATATGGCTCCTGGCTCTGCATCTTGTTTACTGCAAACATCAAACATGACTGAACTCTTTATTTTATTTGTTGGAAAAGTCTCAAGCCACCAAGTCTATTTGGTTTTGCTTTTACTGTATGAACAGTTTTAATAATTCTCAATAGAGGTTGTGGCCTTTATTTAACTGCAGAAGGTAACCAGCCTCTACCAGTTTATGTTAGAGGCAGGACTTTATTTCTAATGTCCACTATTTCATAAATTTAGTCATATTTTAAAGGGATCAGGAGAGGAACAGATCAAAATATTGAAGTTGTGGAACTGGATATTAACTCGACACTTCCAAAATAAAAGCCCACTAGTAGTGTTTAAGTAAACAACAACCTTTAATTGGGTTTTTTCTTTTCCTAATAAAGCAAGCTTTATTTTGTCATTGTATTATACAGTACAAACATACTGTGTGCAGCATGCACACAATGAAATGGCATTTCCACCCTACAAACACAGGGCCCCCTCTAAACAATCCACACACACATAGGGGACCCATAACATGCATAGAGAGGGGATATGGTCAGGGCACCAGCGCACCCTGGAGCAGTTGGGGGGGTCAGTGCCTTGCTCAAGGACACCTTGGCAGTGCCTTGGAGGTGGACTGGTCCCTCTCCAGCCACCAGTCCACGCTCCATATTTTGTCCAGTTTGGGACTGGACCCTCTGGTTCCTAACCCAAGTCCCAACCCACTGAGCCACTGCCGCCACCCAAAACATCAGGTTCCTCCGAGATTTGAACTCAGATCGCTGGATTCAGAGTCCAGAGTGCTAACCATTACACCATGGAACCTCATTACACATTGATGCAGACACTTTGTGTTTGATTTGCTCACTGCTGCCGTTCACAGTCTGTATTTGGGATCTGACACATATTTACCTCCGCCAAGGAGGTTATGTTTTTACCGGCGTTTATCTGTCTGTCTGTCTGTCTGTCTGTCAGTCTGTCTGTCAGTCAGTCTGTCTGTCTGTCTGTTTGTGTTCAAGATAACTCAAAAACTTATGGACGGATTTTGATGACATTTTCAGGATTTGTTGGAAGTGGGAAAAGGAAGAACTGATTTCATTTTGGGGGTGATCCGCAACACCGTCTGGATCCAAGAATTTTTTTAAGGATTCTCCTCGCAAAGTCTCTCCTCTGAAGACATCCATCTTGATATGCTAGCGCAAGCGCAGAGCAGTTGATCGCGCCCTTTGCGCCCAGGTGACGCACTCACATTTTTGGAGCTGTACGCGGACGCCTCCGTGCCTGTCCGCTCGAGCGCTTCCTGACGTGTTCCATGACATTTATGTGATGCGGACCCTCATGCACCAACGCGGACATGTGGACACAGAAAGTATCAATTGACCTTAACAGTGCCTGGTGGAGGTCTGCGCTCTCAGAGTGCTTTTCCAGTTTTGTCATTGTTTGTCCTGTGTGCAGCATGCACACAATGAAATGGCATTTCCACCCTACAAACACAGGGCCCCCTCTAAACAATCCACACACATATAGGGACCCATAACATGCATAGAGAGGGGATAGGGTGAGGGCGCCGCCAATTCCAGCGCACCCTGGAGCAGTTCGGCAGTGCCTTGGAGGTGGACTGGTCCCTCTCCAGCCACCACTCCACGCTCCATATTTTTATCTGGGACTTGAACCAGCGACCCTCTGGTTCCTAACCCAAGTCCCAACCCACTGAGCCACTGCCGCCACCCAAAACATCAGGTCCCACCGAGATTTGAACTCGGATCGCTGGATTCAGAGTCCAGAGTGCTAACCATTACACCATGGAACCTCATTACACACCAATGCAGACACACTGTGTTTGATTTACCCACTGCTCCTGTTCACAGTCTG
The DNA here is from genome assembly GCA_900323345.1 of Pseudochromis fuscus. Classification (NCBI taxonomy): domain Eukaryota; kingdom Metazoa; phylum Chordata; class Actinopteri; family Pseudochromidae; genus Pseudochromis; species Pseudochromis fuscus. The sequence continues at coordinate 13,999 of OOFC01007242.1, forward strand.
TATTTGGGATCTGACACATATTTGTTCATTTGTTCATTATTAGAGAGAAATGGCATTTAATTAAATATCAAAATAATAAAGTAATGTTATAGCCTAGTGACCAGGATTGACCCAGAACTCATTACTAGAGAGCAACATTGCAACATAACAATATTAAATCACATATTCACATAACTTTATATAGGTAAAAGAACACTATTAAAAGCATTAAAAATAGCCATAAATGCATTAAAAATCATTGAAAAATTGGTGAATAAACAAAAGTTTAAACGTCAGTGACCTATAATTTTGTGTAGGCTGCAAACTCCAACTATTATTTATTATTCCTCTTAGAATCAGGATATTTCCACATCTTCAGCTGCCTGGTCTGTGAATGTTCTCGTTTTCCTGCAAACTATTCACTGAAGTAAAAGTCACATCCTAATGTACATTTCTATTTGTGAGCCACAAGGTCAGAAACAAGCAGGATTTGCTGTTAATGCACCAAACTCAAAGCGGACATTGTTGCTTTTCGAGTGGGACTGAAGCTTTAGGAATCTGTGGCGAGCGGCAAGATGCTGGAGAAATGACTTCCAGTGTGTTTATCCTCTCCACCGAAGACAAAGAGAGAGGACTCTGAGAGCGTCAGAGGAGCAGCATTAAACCCCCGCTGCGCCTGACTTCACAAATGTGCACTGTTGGCCGGGCCGGCTGCATCCTGCTCATCAAACTGAAAACATGGCAGCTGCTCTGCGAAAGTCACAGTTCTACTAAACTAGTCACTGAATGTTTTGTCTGCAAACTGTGAGGCGTGAAAGTCGCCCTGTATTGTTCCTTTAACTTTGTTACACGCATGCTTTGAATCTGAATCGCTATATTGTGCAGAATTTGAAGTGATTGGTACCTTGGAGCCAGACAGGTCGTCTGGCGAAGGAGGAGAAAGTACAGGAAGTGAACTTCAGAGTAACTGTTGTTGTGTCACAGAAAACAGTTTTTAAAATGTTTCAGGGGAGAAATGAGTTGTTTTAACTTTGAATATGTTGTTAATTCATCAAGTTAGAGTCTGTTTAAAAACTTACTCTGACTTTTTTGGAGATGTGAGGTTGTGCTGTTCCACTGACCGGGTGATCACAGCTCAGGATCCCACTGATGCTTTTTAAATATAATTTCAACATTGCACCAAAGTCTGTTACTGTACCTTGGACACATTGTTTTTTATTTTCCCTCATAGTAGAAACTTGTTCTTCTGTCACTGTGCAGACTGCGGATACAAATATTTACATTTGATGACGCAGTGATGATTCTGACCAATAAGATTTTAGTACCTGATCAGCCCCTTTTTTAAACTGCATTGGTGCATTTACACTTGCAAAAAAGTACCTGGAACTTGGTACCTGGTACAACTTTTTGTACCTCTACTGCAGTTCCAAACAAAGTACCCAGTCAGGTAGAAGCAGGTATTAAAATCTTATTGGTTGGAATCATCACTGCGTCGTTGCATCATCACTGTCCCTGCAAAAAACATCATTTTTAAATCATGCTAACACCCGCCAGCAACACTACAATGTTAACTCGCTGCATTGGTCAAAGTCGGCGGACCTTGGGCTGACTGAATGTAGCCCAAATGATCGGAAAATCAAGGGGGCGTGACTGACACCTGTCAATCACTTACAAGAGGAGCAGGCATGAAAGCAGACTGGGGCTGTAAAAAATAAGCCCATTCAGAGATAGTCCGCGTTCTGATTGGTGCTGTTGGGAGAGCTTAGCCCTGTCAGCCCATTTATACCAGCCGCCCCAGTGATCAGCATCCTGGATGCAGAAACTGTGTTCACAGGTTTCAGTTGAAAACAGTGCAGCTTTTGGAACGCCACCTCTCTCACCGACCAATCAGAATGAAGAAGGATGTGAGACTTAGTCTGAACACTGTCAACTGAGAAGCCAGACAGAGGAAAGTGATTCTAGTCACTGACAGGGGAGGTACTCTGTGGCAAACCAGCACGGCACAGTGGGGCAGTGGTCAGTGCTGTCGCATCACAGCAAGAAGGTTCAGGGTTCGAATCTCAGCTTGGGCCTTTCTGTGTGGAGTTACTATGTTCTCCCTGTGCATGGTGGGTTTTCTCCTGTGTTTGATGAACGACTTTATTAGTCTAAAGTGAGTGTGAATGGTTGGTGGCGTTTGTGTTGTCCCTGCAGTAGGCTGGCCTACCCCGCCTCTCACCCACTGACAACTGGGAGAGGCTCCAGGTAAAGTAGGTACAGAAGATGACTGACTGACTGTTGCACAGCACCCAATTTCTTCTAGTAGCCTTAACTGGTATCACACTTTTCTGCACTTCCACATTGGCCTCATTTTTGAGACCTGGTCGCTGCTTTTATGGTGGGAAAATGGCAGCTGGTTGAGAAAGCTCACACTGGACTGATTCATGGCACAGACCTGGTATTTTTAAAAATTATTTGATGAGTGTATTCAGGATGATTAGTGGGCTACATAGCTGAATAATCACACTTTGGCACCGGGTGACACATCCACCTCATTAAACAGAGCAAAACTATGCGACAGTGAAGACAGCCTGCAGTCTGCATTTTACTTTGCCACTATAAAAATAATCCTTGACGGCTTTATGGCATAAACCTGGCAGAAGATGCCATTCTTCCAGAGCAAACAAAGAATAAAAAAAAAAAACTGTTTGTAGCGAAGGCAGATGGTGGAAGGCGTTGAAAGAATAACAAAGAAATCACTTTCAGCATGTTTTTGCTCTTCAGTCAAGACAAAGAGGGGAAAGCTCTTTGGTGACAGGTTGCTGTGGAAGCAATCAAAAAAAAAATTCTTACTGATGTTGTTTGTCTGAAATTAATTAAGTCAAAGTCTTCAGGAGATCTGTGGGATGTGAGGAGGAGAGTTCAGCCGCCTTCATCCGCGGCTTCTTCATTAGTCTGGCTGCTGGATCCGGCAGATTCTCACTGGATGTTTTCACCACTAAAATGTTGCAGTGGGCTCTAAGCTTGTGAGATTAAGCTTGCTTTACAAGACTGGGAAGCAACAGTGTTCATGGGAAATGTGTTAATTTTAGAGCTGGCAGTACTACTGGTGTGAGATGGAAGCTCCTGGCTCTGATCTCCATAATTAAATCAGTTAATTTGATTTTTTTTTTTTTTTTTTTTTTTTTTTTTTTTAGATAAGCTGCATCTTAAGTATGAGAATTTTTTTTTTTCTTTTGGCTCAAACACATCAAGATAAGTGTGTGTTTGCATCTGCATCCCTGGGCCTTTAATATATGTGCAGGCTATGATCAGTCAGGGGGCAGCTGTTGATGATGAGGATGATGATTGCTGCTCTTCACGCTCCCAGACATCATCCATCGATCCTGGAGAGGTTGTTTTTATGAATCTTAATTTCCTTCATAACAACTGCAGGCAAATCAAAGCATTTAGAAAACAAAAAGATCTTTACGCTTGACTCTCCGCTTTGTAATTTATCACTGACCGCACTGGACAATGCCGGTCGTCATAGTAACAGTACTCAGGTACACCAGAAGCAATTGTCCGTGCACAATCTGAAAAGGGTGATGAGGCAGTCTGCGTTATCTACACACACACATCTCCTCCATATTGTTTTTTATTGTACGGCGAACCCTCACAGCCTCAGTGTACATCCATGTTTTATATAAGAGCGTATCTCCAGTCTACGACCTGATTTACCCACTATCTGCTCTCACACAACTCTCAACATAAGGACACTTATCACTTTGTCAGTTTACGTAACAGTGCGTTAGCTCTTATCAGCGCTGTGAGATGGCTCTGGCTTAGACAGCGCAGGTGCTACAGACTGTCTGATGTAATGTTCACTGCAGCTGCATTTGAATAAATGGCTCTTTTTTTTTATTGTGTTTCCATTTACTGAAGGACTTGTAGGAGAGCTCTTTTCACTTGTTTTGATTTTTATCCACAAGTTAAAACCAACGAGAGGCATCTGGATGATCTCACATTTATTCTGAAGCTCGAGATAAAGACGTTGGTTCAATAAAGAAGTCGACAAAAGATGATAACAGAGCAAGTCTAACTGTGTCAGTTATTTTATGGAAAATGTATCTTTTATTTTTTATTTCACCATTGAACCTATTTTAAACTTAAATTCACTTCCTTTTTTCCATTGTAAGTGCATTTTTGATTCAATTAGCCAAAATTTGTATTAAACATCAGACTGTAATTGTTACATTTATTTGTCTGTTCATTGACAGATATTTAGTAAAGTTATGAGAGTTTCAAATTAAAGCTACAAACTGTTTTAATGGCTATATTTTATGCCTTTGTTTTTGTTTTTAAAATACACAAATACGAAACATTACAAAAATGTCTAATGTAAAATAAAATAAAAACATATAACTGGGACTTTTACAATGAACTCACAAAGGTATCATTTATTTTTTATTTAACAGGTGATCTGTTAAATGTGGGTTTTTTTGTAATGTAATGTAAAAACATTTTTGAACCAGTTAGTGATAAGTAATTAATTACTGATTTTATAATTTTACATGAATTTGTTTGTTAATTGACAGATGCTGTATTTGATATGGTTATCACATTTTAAAGCAACAAGCTGTGTTTTAATTGTGGACCATTACTTAATTTATAAAATATTTTTTATGAAATTAAACACAGAATTGTGGCAGGTTCACCCAAAACTTCCCACTCCAGGGGAATCTGTTTAAAGTGTCCTCCAACATGGATGGGATTTGAAGCTTTACAGATAGTTTCGAAAACAATTATTATTTTAATAAAACTAAAATCCATGGCAAACAAAAGCTGGGGTCTCAGGAGTCTACAAATATAGACTGTGTTTACAAGGTGGATGTAGACACCAGGTCTCAAATTGAAACCAATGCAGAAGTGAAAAAAGTGCAATACCACAGATGGCCACTAGATGCTGGCTCCAACTGACTTCAATTCAAAAATCCTCATTATCAATCCTGAAATATTCCGTCAATAAAAATAATAATGAGTTATGATTCATAATTATCTTATAAATCTGGAGCAAAGCGTTTTTCTTTGAAAGATTAATGTATTTGTCCCTGCCATGGTCCCTGACAAATAAACTAATAAACTAAACTAAACTAACACATTTTTCCCACAAGCCAATCTGATGTCATTGGCTAAAGTCAACTCTTCTCAGTGATCTAGTCCATCTGAAAATCATTTCATCATTAAGGAGTGTTGAAGCCAATAATGTATCAGACAATAACGTAATAAATTTGCCCTTTTTGAAATATAATAGGCCAATAACGTAATAAAAGTCCTGAACCAATAAAATAACTTTTGGCTAATGATGTAATAATTTATTACGTTATTGGCTGCTTACTACATTATTGGCCTGGTAAAAGAAAAAAAAACTTTGCAAATGTAATAACTGAGCCAATAACGTGAAAAGTTATTACGTTATTGGTTCAGGACTTTTAGTATGTTTTTGGCCAGTTATTATGTTATTGGCTTCAAGGAGATATTAGGCTTCAAAAAGAGGAAGATTTAGGGGCGTGGTTAGTTTGATTGACAGGTCTGGTCTCCAATGATTTACAGGTGGTTTGGAGACTCATTCACCTGTGAAGTTGATTCTCATACAACATTAGACAGTGACCTCGGGTTCAAAAGTCAAACCTGCCTCCTCACTCTTCACTTCATATCCAAATATGGTCACTTCTGGCTCAGAAAAACCAACATGGTGACGTTCAAATGCCAAACTCCTGGCTTCAAAACGTCAGTCCACAAACCAGTGGTTGACGGAGCTACGTCCATGTCTTATATATAGTCTGAGTGTGTAAGGTACATGGTTGATAAATAGCCTGCATGCACATCGCTCTTCAAATAACTTTCTTATTTACCTTTCATTTACCCACTCACACACACACACACACACACACTGGTGGAGCTGGTGGAAACAATTTAGGACTGAGTGTTTTGCCAAGGATCTGTGGACAGGACCAGCTGAGGATCAAACCACTAACCCTGTCTTTATTGGACACACTACATAATTGACAAATGTTCGGGCTGAACAATTTGCAGAGGATAAAGAAATTATTATACGTCTAAAACCAGCTTGTTTAGCATCACGTCCAGCTGCCTCTCAGTGTGCTCTGCTCCCGCAGTGTCGGCTGGAAATAAGCCATATGTAGATGCACCTCAGTATTCATGAATAAGCAAAATGATGAAACACGCTCATGCTAATAAGCCGCCACGGGACAACAGCATCGGGAACAGTGCAAAGTCAAAGCCACTTTTTCCTCTCCCCTTACATAACCTGCTTCTCTTTTCATTCTGCTGAGCCTCATCATTTCACATCTCTCTTTTCTGGGTCTGGTGAATTATTCCTGTCATGTGACCCAGCGGACCTGAGGACCCGGTGACAGATGTACAGTAGACGTTCAGAGTCTGGCGGCGTGTCGGCTTTTACTTTTTTTTCCCTTTTGCGTCACACGACTCCTCAAGTGCTTGTTGGGTTCCCAGGAGACCGTTGTTATGGACCAGTAACCGTGACAACGAAGCAAGGCAATGAATGTGTGGTAACTGCTTCCACCAGATTCTGCTCGTTGGGCTGGCAGATGGCTTTCAGGCTTTTTCGAGCTTTAGGGTTGACTGAGGTCCTCAGCTGGGGGACGGGGAGCGTTCAGTTGTTGTTGTTGTTGTTGTTGTCACGGAGGGAGCCGTGACCACAGTCATCTGTATGCAGTGACAAATTTACAGATGGGTGTTTTATTTATTCTGGGCAGGTTGGCCGGAGAAACGTTTCACTTCACACTCTCACAGTCGAACTCGCTCAGAATTGGAGGCGTTCCAGTTCAATCACAGTGTTGCAGTGAAGGACGCTGAGGCAGGGCTGGGTTAAAGTGTCCATCCACACAAGACTCCTCATGGAGAGCTGATTTCTCTCAGAGAGGAGAAACCTAATATCTGCACACAGTGTGATGGGACTGTTGAATGTCAGGGTCTCGGCTGTTTGTGGCAACACAAATGACACATTCTTAGGATTGTTTTAGAGGATGAAGGCTGTAACAACTTAAAGGTCAATTTGTAATTACTCACATTTTTTAAAAGGGAAAATTTAAGTTTTACTCACTTGGTTCAAAGTTTTTCATGTTATTTTTTAATTTTGTTTCGAGTAGAAATTTCGATTTTGATCTTTTTGAGACGACAGTGGGGAAAGTGTGACTTATGGCTTTTGCATTTCTAAAATACTGTCTGTGGCCTTGAGTGATATGAAAAGTGGAAAAAGAAATATGAAGAAGAAGCACTCAGAGAGCACGATGTGGACTCTCTGTGCTGCCCTCTGGTTGTTGGTATGTCTAACCGTTTCTTGAAATCTTTTATTCCCTCTGCCATTCGTCTCTTAAATTCCCTGTAATCATCTTATACTTTCTACCTGTGCTCTGTTTTTAATACCAGTCAATAGTAACGCCTTCTATGTATTTATTCTATTTGATGATCCTTGATATGAACTATGGTTCTCGGTATTTTATTGTTTTTATCTACCGATTTTGATTGTATGTACTGATGTCTCTGTATGTTGTATGCAACTGTGGATAATTAAGACATTTCTTAAGTATTTTTATGGGATTACTTAAGAGACAGAACTGTGAGAAGTTCCCCCAAAACTTGAATATGATAAATTTCATTATCCCACACCAGGGAAGTTGTTCAAATTGTCCTTCGACAAGGATGGGATTCGAACCCATGCGTGCAGAGCACAATGGATTAGCAGTCCATCGCCTTAACCACTCGGCCACCTTGTCTGAAAATGGTTTGAACAACCTACCTGTCAAGGACCGATTACAAAATGTCTGGTTTGCCAGAGGTTTCTTCCTGTTAAAAGGGAGTTTTTCCTTCACACAGTCACCAAGTGCCAACTGCCAAAGTGCTCACTCTTGGGGGGACTGGTTGGGGGTTGCCACTCTCACTCTAACTTGTTGCCTTTCCAAGGCCTTGATTGATTGTCTGACTTTTTTATTTTTACTACTGTGAAGTGTCTTTGAGCATTGTTAAAAGTTCTTATGAATAAAAAGAAATATTATTTTAATAAAAATAAAATCCATGACATCCTTGTTTAAAGCATTCACAAATTTGCTACTTTTGCATTGTAACCATCACATTTAAAAGTTCTGTGTGTGTCAGTATAGACTGTGTTTAAAAGATGGATGTAGCAAAAAAGGTGCAATACCATAGATGGCCACTAGATGTTGGGTCCTGTTGACTTAGGGCTGGTTCATGCTTTCCGTGTCCGCATGTGTGCATTGGTGTGCGAGGGTCCGCGTGACGTAAATCTCGTCATCCAACATGTCAGCAAGTGCTCAAGTGGACAGGTGTGGAGCGGAAAAAATGTGACCGCGTCGCCTGGGCAACATGGGTAACGCATCTCTTATATTTTACATGACACATCGTATCATGTGACCCAGACAAGCGTATTGATGTGTCAAGAGGTACAGGTGAAACCTAAGTCGGAGAGAATCTGGTCGTTTTTCAAAATAAAATTTAGATTCTAATAATCAATACAACAGAAATTAGGTGATATAAATTATTTATTCTTTCTGTGCAGCCTGGTGGTTGTTGACCACTGATCTAATAGTTTTATAAAAACATCGTTGGAATTATTATTTAAAAATGTAATACTACAGCTTTAAATTAGTTTTTTTTTTCATTTTTGAATTAAATTGAATCTTGAATTAAAGGAAATATTTACATTCAGGTCAGTTGAGCTCAGTCCAGCTTCAAACTAAGACATTTTCTGTTATTGCAGCTTTAAGTTTAAATAAATATTCATTAATGCCGCTTTAATTCAATCACTATATATCACAGCTTTAAATTAAGGTAAATATTAGTTATTGTGGCTGTAATCATGTCTGTTGAGTCCTGCCACAAAAGTATTCACCAGACAAACCTTTACCAAAACATTATCTTCCTGTAAGTTGCCACAGTAGAAAACCTCCTGCCTCATTTTTACAGAGCTTCCCAATTCACTTCCACATATTTACAATGTTGTACTGGGGAGCTCAGCTGGGACGTGAGAACAGCACCACGGAGAACCACGCTGCTCATTCACTTTTTCCCCATCCACCTTTTCTCTGCCAGCCTCCCGATCCAATCTGGCAACTTTCATCCCCCTCGGAGTTTATATTTTTAATTTGCTTTGTGAGCTAAGATGTTCAAATGTGTTTTTATAAATAAACCCGACTTTGAAAAGTTGACCCTGGAGCTCCTGTCGTCACCGGTGGAGATGAGATTTATAATTAGAATTTTTATAGTAAGGAGGTTGGAGAGTAAATCAAAAGAATAGCTTTCCAATTGAAATCCAGCGTCGACTGTGCGGTATTATCTGGAACTCGCTCTGCTCACAGATGACAGAAGATGTTTCTACATGAGGCATTAGTTTTGTTTGTGCATGTCGGTAAGTGACTGAGTGCAAGACGGATGGACAGAAAGGGTTGTTAACAGACTCCTTTATTTCAGACTGTGTGAGGCCAGAATTAGTCTCTGACTGTAATTTATCACAGTTATGAGAAATCACAACACAGCTGCATTCGCTTCTGTTCTCTCCATATGGATCCATATCTCATCCCAATTTATCGCTGTGTGCACTGCGCAGCATTATAGTACACTGCTCCCATTTGTTTTGAACAAATTATTTACACAGACATCACACTTGTCCCAGAACATTTAGAAATATGGTTACAGAGACTTTTGGGGGTATGAGCAGGAAATTGTCTCACATTTCCTGCCCATTCAAAACAAAGGAGCGGCTGATCTCTGTTGCACAGGAGATAACTCATGAGTAGTGTCAACACATGGCTTTTTATGGATGGAAAAATTTGAGTTTGACCTCCATTTTCATTTGTCTCTGTGTTAGGAAACTTACAGCAAGTTTGAGCAGTAGCATCTTATCCAAAGAAGAAATGATTAAGTTTTTGGGACGATCACAGGATGGGGTTCTGTCTGTCTGTTGAATCTTTTTAAAATTAATTTCTGTATTTTGTTGAAAGTCTACCCACACATGCAGGATGATAATGTCTACAGTCTCACACAATTTGGTCGAGATCAGATTTCATTTGTGGACACAAAAGATCAAAAATAGATACATGGATTACAGTGCTCCTCCATCGTGGTGGTTGCTTTCCAGAACCACACGCAAAACCTGAAAATTTGCTAAACTATATGTTTATATGGTTATTTTTATATACCGTATTTTCTGGACTATACAGCGCACCTGTCTATAAGCCGCTATTGAATTTATTCAAACAGTTTCATGTGGTTCGCTCTGACCGGGTCTGATGTGACGAGGCTAAATGTATCAGCGGCACGGAGCTTGCTAGCTTGTAAAAAGCTAACGAGGTTCGTGCCACCGATACATGAGCCACACCGGTGTTTAATAAGCTGCAGGGTTCAAAGCGTCAGAACAAAGTAGCAGCTTATAGTCCGGAAAATACGGTATTTAAAGCCCTTATAAATCCTCCCACATTCTTTTAAACATTTCACACACAGTTATACAGTATAAAACCTCTTAGATATTAGGTAAGCTTTGTTGAAATTATGTATGTAAACACACTGTTTATATACTATGCACAAAAATATGTGTCATATATTATTGAGGAGTTTTATTTAAGATGTAATACAGCTGGTAATAAGCAACACAACATAAAATCCGGGTTGACTCAGCTTCAACGAACTGCACTTTTATTCAGTGCTGCATCAAACCTGCACTAAAGCCTGTGATGCTTCCTTCTTTGGCCGGGTTAACTTTGACTCGCTCGCCATATCCACAGAGAACTACAAAACCAAATCCCTCTTCCCCATATCTGACTCAGAGATTACCCACAATTCTTGAAGGTACAGGCTTGTAACACAGGTAAAGTGAACGAGTGATACGCGGGATGTAGACCGAATGTTGTCACGTTCACAGTGCCAACTAGTGGCGTATCTGCAAGCTTGTAATTCGGATTTTACTCTCAATACAAAGCCGCAAACCAGTGAAAAATCCTCGGTTTATATTTAGATATGCTTACACATAAAATCTGCAATAGAGTGAAGCTGCAAAAGTCAAAGCGCGATATAGCGAGGGGTTGCTGTATGCCTTGGGGGTTTGGGAGGTTTGTCCACAAGTTTCACAAGATATGAAATTTTTACCGAAATGAAGCTATCTAATCTGAAAAAAAAAGTATTGCAACTCTCACTTAACAAACCAAACCAGGATCGTAGTCCTCATGTTCAGTTAGCCCACATTGCATTCATACAAGATTATTAAAAAGTTGTGCATTGTCTTCCCACCTGTGGAGTCTAACCCGAGTAACATGCTGTACAGATATAAAACGAATGCTGCACAATCTATGATATCGTGATGGTTCCCAGGGTTTGTCGGCATCGTTGGACTCTGCAGCGGCAGCACATTTGCCTCTTCGATCTTGAACTTTCGGGAATCTATAAAACGACAGCTCAGGATCCTTTGCTTGGCTGATTGTACAACCAAATGCTGCACAACCGATTGTCATTGTGACTTTCTATTCTGCCAAAGCTGTGACAACGTTTGGCAGCCGGATGTGACAGCACTTTGTTTTAGGTCCAATTACATTTGGCTAAGCTGATAATATATACTTGATGTCATGTGAATAGGGTCTATATCATACAGTATTAGCTTCCTTTTTCATGTTGGCTATTAGCCTGATGAACACCCAGTCGAGCAGACGCTGCCTTTTTTCAGGCCAATAAAGCTTTAGAAGTTTTAATCCACAAGGGAACCGTCTCTGTTTTTCATTGGTTTGTACATGAAGTGTTATCTTCAACTCAAAATGTGCAAAAAAGAATACATGACTCACCTTTGCCAGGAAACCAGACAACTTATAATGAGCCTCCTTCTGACTTGGAAACATTTTCATGAGCTGTGTGAGGTTCAGAGAAATTCAAGATGGTAAAAGCAATCTGCCAAGGATTTGTACAAACTATCACAGGTACTTTCAGTATGTAGACAGGTAAGCACCTCACAGAAAGGATCTAATCTGACATGTGTTTCCTGTTATGCTCCATTTTACACAGATTGAAGATGTTTACATGCATTGGGATTAGAGCTGCAGCTAACGAATATTTTAGTAACTGAATAATCTATTGAGTACTCCATCGATTAATCGAATAATTGGATAAGAAATGCATGTTAAGGTGCTATAATAAATAGCGCTGCCAAATGATAAAAATTTGCATGAGGGTGGTTTGTCACAAGCTGGGCAATGGGTTAGCTTAAGTGCTAGCTGAATCCCCGACTATCGTATGCTTCCTGTTAATGTGGTATTTTAAACTGGAAGTGCTTCAGTGAAAACTCCTTCCTGCAGAGTGCGCGCAATACTTTGTGTCGGTCGACTGTCTGTCTTGGTTTTTTTGTACTCACATTTCACATCAAGAGGGCCAACGTAGTATTTAGCATTTTCGTAAAAACCGAAAAGCTGTACTGTTTCACGTCTTCAATCTTGGTTGGCTCTGCTGCCTGTCAATGTCATGCATCTGCTTCTTCTTCTTCCTGTCCGTTTTTGTGAATAACGTTAATAGTGGGAGCGATACTGCCCCCACCAGTTCCTGTAGGGAACTGCAAGTACAGATGACTTTTTCCCAGCTGGTATTTGATTTTGCCAATAACAAAAATAATAACACAACACTTTTCCGGGTTGATGAATTTTTCTAATCGACGTAATCAATTATGTCGAGTAATCGTTGCAGCCCTAACTGGGATGTATTAGTAATGATTAATGATTGGTTATCAGGACAGAGCAGAGTCATGTTGCAAATGAAAACATATCTAGAACTTCTTCATTTGCCTGATTGATAGAATAAAGTATTCAGCCTTCTCCTTAGTGCTTAGGCTCTGTGGCAGTATCGTTAACTTTTTAATTAATTAGACATAATCTCTGTCTTTATTTCTTCTTCTCTCCCCTGTAACTGCAGAAGATATTTGCCTTTAGTCTAAGTGGTGCTGATGAAAGTAGCTGATGAGTCAAATCCTACAGTTTCTCAAGGTGATGGAGTCGAGTGCACAAGTCAGATCAGCATATTTGGAGCTCCTGTTAAGCTTAGAGTTTCTTACTTATTATGCTTTATTATTCCCGCTGCAGGCAGAATTTTTTAAAATTAAAAATAAGAAAACATTTATCAGCTGTAATCAGAAATTGGACTTGGTGTAATATCACAACCCCCTGACTGAAATTTCTTATCAGATGTGCACATGGGTGGAAAAACCATTAGCTATGAAGTTATGTAGTCAAAGCTGAGGGAAACCCCCACTGACCACAAAGAGTCGCAGGACTTTTAATTTGCTCGTCAGCCTCGTTTCAGCAGCAGTTTGAAAAAAAACAAACCCTCATGGTGCTTCTTCTGATCACAAAGTCGGAGTAGGACACCAGACATGTGTGAACTCTGAGTTTTTAGAGAGTCTTCCACCTTCAGGTTTGTGAATCTGTTTCCTTGCATAAGCTCAGACGAGGCATTTGGTGTGTTAAATCTGAATTCATATATACAGACAGGCACATAAGTGAGCATCTGCATATTCATGGAGTCTCAGGAGCAGATGTTTCTGGCTTTAAAAGTTCAGAAAAGTAAGTAAAGTCAGCATCAGTTTTTTCAACCTTGGATTGTGCAGCACTCCAAATATCCACTGCTTAATGAGATATAAAATATACCTCGCTAGGATTTGGGGTTAGGACCATAAAATACTAAATAAAAGCAGTGCGTCTGAACACCTATTTAAATGCACAGTCAGAGAAGCCCTTTGCATGTCATAGATCAAACTTCCTCGTATTTAATTCGTATTATTAAAGTGGTGGAAAGGGCAAAATGGTACCAAGGTGATCAATTATTGTTCCTGCGGGTAGTTTTTTGTGGAAGTTATGTAGTCCCTCGTCGGCCCGCTTGTCCCAAACCATAATGAATCAAACCTAATCCCATAACAATGATGTTCACAAATCATCGCCGTGCACATGCTCTGCTGGAGGCGGCGGCGGGGTCGTATTTCTGTTTTTAATGTGAAGGTGATTCTGAAGTTCGCCACAGATTGAATTTTTAATTTCAGAAAGAAGTACACACACACACACACACACACACACTCACAGCCAGACAGTTAATTATGGAAACAACTGTAATGATGTTCAGTTCACACTGTGTGGAGTGCGCTACAACTCTTCATGTACGTGTATGCATTTAGCCTTTTAAGAAAATCTGCTTGAATAATGGTCATATTTTAGTCATTTTGTGTAGATTTACTGTATATACCTCATATGTGACCATGCAAAGTTATTTTTTTACTACACACACCTCTGTTGATCACACTAGGAAAACTGTTGTACATCGGGATGCTCCAGGTGCAGTGTTGTTTTCCTCAATGAGGACAATGGCGAGATTATTTCGTTGACGCCCCGTTTTTTCATGACGATGACGAGACGGTGATGAGCTAGACATGGCTCTTGGAGGATTAAAACACGACGAGATGTGTATGAGTTTTGATTGACAAGATGAGACTGGACGAAAATGTTAGTGGATGGTCTGTCAGACGTTCAAAATGATGTACATCAGGAATGCTGCTGCATCCTGTCCTTGTTTGGTCACGCCCACCACCTGACACGCAACACTCTGCACAACACACCTGCGGTCCGCAACAGAGGTCCACATGGTTGTGTTTGTTTATTTATGCAAATTTACCCAAATGCAAGCGGCTCCCGCGAGATTTAGCAGCGATATTCTTGCTCGTGACCATCAAACTGTCAAACCTCCACCATTGGTCACTAGTCACACACACAGACACAACTGAGTTTATTAATTCATTGATGGACCATGGCAGTGTCAACAAAGGGGCTTTCTCCATCAAGTCTTGGCAAGAGCTATCAATCTGGTAATGAATCTGGTTGTTATGCAAAAGTGTTAATGTTAACTGTTGTTTTAAGAGTTGCAACAATTGACCTTGACTCTAATTTCCAGTACGTATTGACCTAACTTCATTTGTTAAAAAAACTAATACTTTTTCTTTCTTTCTTTCTTTCTTTCTTTCTTTCTTTCTTTTTTTTTTCGCTGAAACCGACTAAAACAAGACTAAAATCTTTTTGAGTTTTCATCGACTAAAACTGGACTAAATCTATCACATATAGAAATGACTAAAATGTGACTTAAACTAACAAGCATTTTCATCCAAAAGACTCAGACTAAGACTAAAACTGTGTGTCCCTCTTCCAACACACCTGATTCAAATGATCAGGATCATTATCAGGCTTCTGCAGAAGCCTGATAATGATCCTGATCATTTGAATCAGGTGTGTTGGATGAGGTGCAAATCTAAAACATGCAG
Organism: Pseudochromis fuscus; assembly: GCA_900323345.1. Classification (NCBI taxonomy): domain Eukaryota; kingdom Metazoa; phylum Chordata; class Actinopteri; family Pseudochromidae; genus Pseudochromis; species Pseudochromis fuscus. Next base: position 29,324 of record OOFC01007242.1, read on the forward strand.
GATAGCGGCTCTTGCAGACCAGGACTGTCCACCCCTGATTTGGATGCTCCATGTGAGGCTCCAACTTATAACCTCGGTCACTGCACCACTGGAGCCTGTGGGAACAAAGCTGCTCAGCTCAATGAATGTTAATGCTGGGAAATGTAAATTGTAGATGCGAGTGTACACGGTTGTTTATGTCTGCATTGGACTGTCCAGGGTGTACACCGCCTCTCACTCAATGCCCTCTACAGCAGCAGTCCTCAACCTTTTTTGCACCACAGACTGGTTTGATGTCGGCATTATTTTCACGGACCAGCCTTCGAGGTGTGGCAGATAAATACAGCAAAAATATAATAACACAACCGGAATTATAAAACAACAACAACAAATGTTTGCCCTTTGTGAAGAAGCTCTTAAAAGACGTTTGGTTTCTTTTACTGATTTTCGTTAGTTTGCGCACTTATTTGTTTGGCTAACGTATCTGATCACATGACCGAGACAAGCGTATTGATGTGTGAAGAGACACAGATGAAAGTTAAGCGGGAGAGAATCTGATCGTTTTTCAAAATAAAACGTCTTTCAGACTATAACGATCAATACAACGGAATTTATATAAATAATTAATTCTTTCTGCGCGGCCCGGTAACAAATGCCTCACGGACCGGTACCGGCCCCCGGTCCGGTGGTTAGGGACCACTGGTCTACAGAATAAAGCAGATATAGAAACAAATTCCAGCAACGGCACATTTTCTACTTCTAACTGTCCTCAGGGTCAAGGGTCAGACCCGCCTCCTCACTTCTTCTTCATATCCAAATATGGTCACTTCTGGCTCCAAAAAACCAACATGGCGACTTTCAAATACCAAACTCACAGGGCTCCAGTCACTAATTATGAAGTATATATTTCCCATGAAAAAAGAAAGGCTTTACAGTTGTGTTACAGTGTTAGATCATCTGCACAGGTAGTTAGGATGCAAAGTGATGCTGCTGCAGGACTTTTAGAGGAGAACTACACTGTCATTACTTTGTGAGTGGAAAAGAAAGAATTTATGGATTTAACATGTCTCCAGGTGATTTTCAATCTATAATTATTAAATATAGATTCCTGCAAAAAAAGAAACAGTAATTAATAGTGATTGATTCATCCATTGTCAGTCAAAGTAAGTCAAAGTATAATGGTGTTTATTGCAAATACTTAGACATTAGATATTACTTAAATACTTTAAGTAATATCTAATTGATTAGATATGAAGTACATCTTTTATATTTTACTCAAAACAATGATAGTTGAAGATACCTTTTCATTTTGAACTTATATTTTTACTCAGTTTTCAGTGACAAAATAATCTGTGGTTAAAAGTTAGCAATCAATTCTCATGCAATCATCAAAGAGACAGATCCACCCCTCACCATGTTTTCACTACAGCAGGAAGAACCAGTTCAAGTCTTTGATTGAATTTTAAGCCATTGCTCCTCAGAATAATTCATTTATTATTACCTGTGAGGCCTCCATGTCAGGAAATGACGTCCATCGAGGTTATGATCTTAAAATAACGGTACCAGGTGGAAGGAAATAGCTCCTCACTCAGAGGTTGACACTGATTATAAGGAAGACAACACCGGGATGACAAGAAAATGAAAGACATCAACATTATTGCCTCCTTGCCTCATATAATGAGATGTCCTTCTTTTCTGTGCAATTATATGTTCAATGATTTGACAGTGTTGCCGTCTGTCTGATTAAATATTATGATCAAAATAGACTTTCATACACAGAAATCATTTTCTTTCTTAAATTGTGGGACTGCAGAGCCAATGGTTACAAACCTGTAAACATGGACTGACAGAAGAGCAGCACGTAATATATTCACAACTACTATAGATGAGTGGGACTCGAGTTACACAGGGAAAAAGAAATGGAGGTATTTGATCTGAACAATGAGGACGAGAGCTGAAAGCTTTGACAAGTGCGTCAACACACCGCTGAAAATAGTTTCCTGTGTGTTGTAGTTATTTCAAGGCTAATACGACACGCAGGGTCTCTCAGGGCTCGGCAAGTCACTGTCACTGCTTTCTGTGGCTATAGCAACATTCGATTTATATTTCATGCGTGGACAGCAATGAATTTGCACCATGCGTCTGTCAGGAATTCAATTTTGTATCAATTCTTTGGAGCACTACATTCAGTAGGAGCAGAGATGCACTAAAAGGACTCAGCAGTGCTTGTCATGTATTGATGGTTTTGTGAATCTGCAGAAAAAGAATCAGAACCTTGATAAAAAGTTATTTCAGAGAAAATACACACACCCTGTTTCCAATGTTATAATAGGAATTTGAATATTTTGGGCTTTTTAATAGATGAGAGAAACAATTTGAAGATTTTAACGTGGGCATATAGACTATATGTTACAGATGGGTGTAACATCACCCACTGGTCTATGGACTAGTGTTTTGAAACCTACAGTCATCATCATTTTTATTTGTTTTTTTTTTTCAAGCTAGAAATGACCATATTTAGATAAGAGCAAACGGGAGGACCAAGGGGGTGGAGCTAACTGCTGCCAGTCACTCAAAGCAGCCACACCTTAGTCAGGCAAAATGTTTAATTGTGATACCAGTTAAACAGGTAGATGATATGAACATGTGCACAGTTGTCATAAACAGGAAAGTTAGCCACATAGACTTAAGCAGTTTTTCCTACCAGTCTGTACACATGTTTATTTCTTCTATAGATTGGTGTATTTTAATACTGAGGTCTGTGGGGACCATAGACTGTGGACAGAAATGGACGAAGCAAGCGTGACGTCACCTGTTGGTTTGTGGACCGGTGTTTTAAAGCTAGGAGATTGGCTTTTGAACATCGCCATGTTTGGTTGTTTGGAGCCAAAAGTGACCATATTTGGATAAAGTGTTGGATCTGACCCTTGAAGCCATGTACGCTGCCCAATGTGCATGAGACTTCAGCACTGCTAACATTAGAGACCAGATCTGGGGGATTAAGCTAACCTCACCCCTAAATCTTCTTTTTGGAGCCTAATATCTACTTAATTATTATTTTTTAGATCAACCATCACATCACTGATTAGAAGAATTAACTTTATCTAATGACATCAGAATGACTTGTGGAAAAAATCTATTGACTGAGTGTTAAACTTTTTGAATTGGCGTGTCAATTAGAGTTTTTTGAAGCCAGCCTCCAGTGGCCGTCAGGAGTATTGCGCTGTTTTGCATTTCTGCATTGGCCTCATTTCTGAGCCACTCTTGCTTCGTTCATTTCTATGTACGGTCTGTGTTTGCAGGTTAACTTGTAATGTTAGCTTGCAATGCTGTTTTGTTGTGTTTCAATGGTCTAATGAACATTTTGTCCCGCCTACATATCCTGTTTCTGCTCAAAAAACATCACGATATGTTACAGAAGTTGGATACTCTCAAAATGGCATTTCAGTGCAACTTTAAAATCTTAGCTCCTGGAAGAGGACCCCAGAAGGTCCCTTGATGAAGTCCTTTAAAAAGATCTGAAATACCACAGTGAATTTGCAACAATCAGTTTAGTCCTATTTGGAAAAAAAACACTTGACCCTATGTCTTTTTAAAATGCACCACACTGCACTGGATCCAGGAAACACGCACAAGCAAAAGTAATTGCATAACACAAAGCGTCCTTGTTCTCGTGTGTGTTGACTGTGTAGCGATAGCGTGGCTACTTCTTTATCACAGCGTAACAGTGCACTGCTGACCCTGGAGAGTGAGGGATGAACAACAGAGCTGAGGGGTTGGGGAGGGCAGTGCATTACACACTTTGAAACACATGCACACACACACAACTAAGCAAGCAGGAAAGCAATGAACCGCATCACTGCGCCGACAGAATAACGATTTTCTGAAGCATTTCTGAAGCATATCCATCTTCTGTCCTTTCAAATGTTTACCCTCACCACCCCCACCATCACCCCCACCACCTCCACACAAAGACACATCCACATCTTTGAAACCACTTTTTCCTGCCCTCTCTTCCTCTTTCCACCCTTTCTTTATTCCATCTTCTGAAAGCGCAAAGACAAATGCCAGCACAACTTGGTAATCACGGTAATCAAACTCCAGTTCCCGAGAAAAACAAAGGCGGAGTGGATGAAGTAAGGCAACAACTACCAAGACGTGAAACTAATTTACTCTCCAGCTTTTGATTATCAGGCGCAAACACTTTCCCTCCTACACATACAAGCCGAGGAAGACGGCATCTAGAAAACAGCAGCCTTTAGAAAGCTCCCTCATCTTTGTCAAACCACAGAGATACACAGTGACTATTCATCAAGCTGTCAGCCTCTACTTTCTTTACTTAACAATATCAAAGCCCCAAACAAAATGCTGCAATATCACACAGTGCTCCCACAATACTTTAAAACAGCTTGCACACTGTGTCCTCTAAATATGGAGAGATAACACTCGGGCTTAAGCAGAAGTTTTAAAGCCTAGTAGGACTTATTGGAAGAACACGACATGCCCTAATAGGATTTCCACCCTATTGTTTGGATAATGCTATCATGTCTCGGCAAAGGATTGAATGGTTTTTAGAGGCATTACATGCTGCACACTTTAAAATACCAATTTCTCTTGAGCCTGTTGTAACGCTAAGACGGAGACAAGAAGCACCTCACTGTACCCGGCAGAAAATTATTAGAGAAATTCTTTAAAACTTACCGTATTTTCTGGACTATAAGCCGCTACTTTTTTCCGATGCTTTGAACTTAAACACCGGTGTGGCCCATGTATCAGCGTGCGATACCACCGATGGCCACTAGGTGTCAGCTCCAAAAAACTCTGGCTCCAATTGACTTCAATTCTAAAATAGTCATTTTCTATCTTAAAATACAAGTCAATATATTTTTTCCACAGGTCATTCTGATGTCATTAGCCAAAGTCAACTCGTCTTCTCAGTGATCTAGTCTGTCTGAAAATCATTGCATAATTACCGTATTTTCCGGACTATAAGCCGCTACTTTTTTCCGATGCTTTGAACTTAAACACCGGTGTGGCTCATGTATCGGTGGCACGAAGCTCGTTGGCTTTTTACAAGCTAGCAGGCTCCGTGCTGCCAATACATTTAGCGTTGTCACATCAGACCCGGTCAGAGTGGACGACATGAAACTGTTCGAATAAATTCAGTAGCGGCTTATAGACAGGTGTGCTCAATAGTCCGGAAAATATGGTAACTCTAAAGTTGTTTCATTGAACTGTATGATTGTCTAAGTGAATTTTAAAGCTATGTTAACCAACATTTTTACAGTAATTTTTTATTGTATTTTGTGTTTATTATGTAAAATTTGAAGGATTTCAGTGATAAAGTCAACCTGAACTCTATGGAGTATTTTAGTGTCTTATTGTTTTAGTTCTGTAGTCTTTAACTTCACTATTCATTTCCATCTGTGGGTAAAATTATTTTATAATACCTGCCTCATGCCTAACAGCATAAAGACCAAGGTTGCAACTAGTTGATGAATAAAGTAGCACAGTGAACAGCAAAAGAGAGATCTTTTTCCTCAGGGGTTGATGGAGATTAAAACAGAGCAAAACAATATGAAAATTTGTCTTATAATTACCAGATGCAACATATTTGATGCTATTGTTGTCCCATCCCAGCTGAATGTGGGATGTTTATTCCTCCTAAAATATTATTACCATAGTTGATGTTATCTTTGTATTTACAGATATTGGGTTATGATATTTATGTGCATGATATTTATATTTATTTTTTTAGTCATTATTTTTCATAGTATACTGTCAATCAATGGAAATGCATCACTTGATGATCTGGAAAGGTTTTTACTGATGCATAAAACTCACTGCAATATACATTTGGCCAAAAATTTCCCAAGTATGTGAATTTAAAAGCAAAAAAAAATTAGCGTGGTACAATTTCACTGACTGACAGTATACTGTATTTTTTACTAATTCATCCCAATTAGTACTGTCAGTTTTTCAAAAATATTAAGTTTAAAATATGTAATTTGTTTGAATAAATTTGAACATCACTGTCAGTTGTGTGATATTGCACTATTTGCTTTTGATATTTAATGTAAGAAACAAAACAAAAAAGAAGTGGACCAAGTATTGATCCTTGAGGAACTCCACAGGTCAGATCGACCTCAGCAGCAGTAATCCCTGTAGAAATGAAAAATACCTGCAAATGGGAGTACCAGAGGACAGTAGAGGAGTGACAGTGATAATCTGAGCAGATGATAATTACCTAGTCTTTCTGCCATGGATCAAGGCTTTGTTTTTAACTATGAACATCTGAGGGTATTTGGTTGATAGCTAAAACCTTGCCGGATAATGAGGATATAAAAGGGTGTGATCAAATGGGTTATGGTAGCAGCTGATCAAAAAGCACAGTTTGCTTCTGGTATAATTATGACTCCCTAATGATAGAAATAATCTTACACGCTGACTTCCTAATGCTTTTGTGAGACCGTTCTGTTCAGCGAGAACGACATGAAAAAGAAAGTTTTGATTACCATAATGAATGCAAACAGTACTCCATCAGACGCAACTGTGAAATATCATGATTCTTCCCCTGCAGCAGTGAGCGATTTCTGCTGGGAAGCTGTGTAAAATAAAACAACAGAGGTTAGGGGAGATTTTTAAGCTTTCTCCTGAGATGGAAAGAGAATAGTAGCGGCACAGGCCAAGCTTTAAAGTGGACTCACTGCGGTTCACTGCCTCCTAATCTAAATCTTTGCTGAGATTTGTGACAGTGAGACAAGGAGAGAAATAGAAGGAGATGGAGCTCCCATAGGTCCAGAGCTATACGAACTTGAAGGTAGATGTCTCTGAGTGAGAGACGTATCTTATATGAGGCACAGCTATACTGGTCTACACCGGGGATAGCATAAGAAAGGAGTAAGACGTGAATTGTAATATGGAAAGGGAAGGATAAAGAAAAGGGTGAGGGGAGGGGTCTCGTCTCAGGAGTTTGATGTGCGAAAAGGAACACGAGGTTAAGGATTTCGAGACTTGATCGACAGGTGGGGCTGCACAGAGGTCAAGATGGAGCTCAGCACAAGGGAACAAGAATCTGAAGTTGGAAGAAAAGAGGCTGAGCGGGGAAATTTGACGTTCAGAAAGGGAAGACGTATAACACAGAGAAAAAAGAAAATAAATGGATGCTGAGAAGAAGAGGAGGCAGGGGAGTGAGAGAGTCACAGAGGGTGACAAATCCAGGATTAGCTGGTCTTATTGCCAGATGCAGGCTGTGAGCCATTCTGTGCCAAACCACTGTAACATGAGTGCAAAGGGAACTTGGTCCGCCTTACAAAGCCAGCAAAGAAATTGAACTCCACTTATAATGTTTTAGTACAGCAAGACTCATCATGCATCTACCATCTGATTGGTGGTAATGGGAGAGGATCAGAATGAGTTTGCAGCCTAATAAATCAACCTTGAACCTGTTGTCATATAAGTGTAGGTTGTACATCAGTCTCTTCAGACAGGAGACAGGAACCTACAGCAGTTTGATGAATAGAAACTATACTCTGGATATAAAAGATGGGCCTAGCCACCAAAAGTAAAGTCAATGTGGAGGTGCAAAAAAGTGCAATACCACTGATGGCCACTAGATGCTGGCTCCAAAAAACTGAAATTGACTTATTGTGATGTCATTTGCTAAAGGGGACTCTTCTTATCAGTGATCTGGTAGCGCATCTGAAAATCATTTCATCGTTAGGTAAATATTAAGCTTCAAGAAGATGAAGCGTTATGGGTGTGGTTATTGTATTTTCCGCACTATAAGGCGCATCGGATTATAAGGTGCACCTTCAATGAATGGCCTATTTTAAAACTGTTTTCATATATAAGGTGCACCACATTATTCATAGAATAGAAACTGCTGTAGTGTCTGGGGTTGTGTTATCATCCATCTAGATGAAGCTGTGCTAAAGTGAATGTCAACAAAACAGTCAGATAAGTCAGTCAGTCAAACTTTATTAATAGAAAACAAACCAACGTTCTGACAACTCTGTTCACTCCAAAACAAGCTAGTACATTCACAATACGGTACCGTATGTACCGGTAGCTCTTACTGGTATTTGCGCCGCCTTCATTGAAAACAATGTATTTCCAACTCCATTTGTCACAGTCCAAAGCTACATGAACAGCTGTTTTATTTTTTTCTCCGAGGTAACGTCAGTGATGTAGTATTATCTTTTACCAACAGCAAAGTACAACAGGTAGTGCAACTTTTTATCACGTAGTTAGTGCATCACTAACGTGGAGGGAACTTTTCCCTGATTCAGTAAACACGTAAAAGAAACAGTCTGATACCGCTACGGTAAATCAAACGTTAGTGCAATCACAATAT
>OOFC01007243.1:4459-32271 GCA_900323345.1 Pseudochromis fuscus
TGGACGAAGAGGTCAATGGGGAAAGTGACAAAGAAGATGAGTCATTAACTGAGGATATCACAGACGGAGGGAGCTTTAGCATGGACAGACGACAGAGGGAGGGCAGCAGCAGTAGCAGTAGAGGGAGCTTTGAGGAGATGCGGAGTTTCTCACCCGATGAGAGCCTGGAGAAGTCGTCCTCGATGTCTGAAGATGTCGAGGAGCTTGAGAGCAGCTTGGATGGAAGTCAGGGCTTGTCGCTCAAACAGAGGTCAGGATGTACACACACAATATCAACTATAACAATAATGCTTGAACATTATTGAGGGACAATTTGCACTAATTAGATAAAGTTGGATAAAGACAGGATATTGTAGGCATATGATAAGGTTTTCCAAAGTGCACAGAGATCATAAATACACTACATGTGAATGTTGCCTTTAAGGAAATCACGGAAAATAACTACTGTGTCTTTTTGTTTGTTTTCTTTAGGATGGCAGAGTTGACTGGTGGAGATGATGAAAAGAAAAACAGACTGAAGAAGCCAAAGCCTAGCGACCTGATCCAAACATCTTTGGCTGATCGCTTCAGCCAACTGCACGATGCTGAAAATGCCTGGAAAAAAAAGGTGAGTTTTCACTTACCCCACTAACACTTGTGATCCTATGTTACACATCTGATTAGCTGGTAAAAGTGGCAGAATTTGGCAAAATCAGCCACATGTTGTAGCTTCCTCTCAGCTTTGTGTGCAGGCTGAGAAAGACTTGGCCGTGGACACATTTCTTTCTGTGCTGAATCAGCTCATTTCCCAGAGTTTGCTGCCAAGAGGGTGTGAGGTTAGGAGGGCTTGGGGGTGCAGCAGATTTGGGAGTGGTAAAGCCAAAGCCAGAGATCCAGGGCTCAGCTAGCCTCCCAGAGAGAGAGCGAAGGATACACTTCCTACCCCTTGTAAAAATAAAATCCTACACCGTGACCAAACACCTGCGAGCCCTGCAAGCGAAAGTTTCCTTCCTTTGTTGGCTGCTGCACTCTCTCCTCCTCTTCTCGAAGTTAGAAAAATAATTTCCTCCATAAGCAAGCTTTTGTGCTCTTCTTTCATTTCTCACAAATGTATATAAACATCCAGGTCATGCAGTTCTGCGCAGGTTAGCATAGCAGACACACGCTAAGACAACTGACAGTAAAGACAGTTTGTACAGGTTTCTACATGCTCCTCTCTTCTGTGTAAACAAGACCACCCATGCAAGTGAAAGTGAAAACAGCCCTAGACTATAAAACAACCATTCAGTGGACAGTGCGAGTACAGGATGGTACTGCATCAGTGGAAAAACCCCATGGACGTCCCCAGAAGAGTCAATTGGAAGATTGAGGTGATGTCATGTTTATTTATGCAGAGCATCTCTTTTTGCCGGATGTCTGTCCAGATCAGTGATCCTCTTGGGGGGATTTCTGGTTTTGGTTCAGGCTTCGTCCAAAGATGAGCTAACCTTCGAATACTAAATCCACTCCAAGTCTAGAAAAGCCATTTTATACATGTGTACAAGCCGCCAAATTTTGAGCGAATCCCCTGGACAACGCTAAAAAAATTAGGTCCTTTTTATATTTGTGTGGTTTGTCTTCATTATGATAAATCAAACCAAAGTCGATAAAAATTTAGTGCATTTCCATTAACGCATCCTCAACACTCACACACGTGAACAAGCGCCAAGCTGCTGTCCAGAGAGTCTGTGGGTCTGAGGTTGTTGCCTGTGAATTGGAAACTGCTGTTTACTGTGGCTGCTACTGTCGAGCGCTGGAAAACTAACTTATGTCACGGATGCAGATGATACATGGTTTCACTAAATTACTGGCATCGATGCCTTGTCTGCATCTGCTACGGGGCATTTACTTGCATGTAACTTTCCTTGTTACATTTCAGTTGCTGTCTGGAGGAAAGGCCATTGGTTTTCATGTTTAGACGTGTTCTTTTATCTCATTCGCTGCCAAGTCGGATCAGATGTGTTTTAGGTTGATCTGTGGAAGACCAGGGAATGTAACATGCGTGGTACAGACCATGATCGGCTCCAGATGTTTCCTGTTAAGCTCGCTAAGCCGTGCTGTACACCGTGGTGTTGTAAACTGATGCCTTGTTGTAAATTTCATTGAAAGAGGGCCTGTTGTTTTCTGACAAATGACTGTTAGGTATACGTTGCGCTGATGGATGGCAGCATGTCCCCAGGTAATGATTAATACCATCCAACAAAAACTGCTGCTTTGCTGCTCAGAATGTTGCTCTAAGTGTGCTTTACAAAACACATACAGACATTATAGGACTGTATGAAAAGAGTCTGATTTCAAATCCTGCAGGATTTGCTAAATGCCCGGGTTTCGTTTTCCAGCGATGACTCAACAGAGACCAGTTTGAAATCTCTCCGAACCCTCAGACTCTCTCACTGCAACTCCCACACAGAAACTTAAGTACATTAAGACTAATTATTAGTTGGATTTAAAGTTGCTGTGTTGATTCCCAGAGGTTGTATTAGAGATAATCATGTAAAGCTGTGTTCATTACCTCAAATACATTGTGTTGGATCTAAGGCGTAATTATAGATTATAGCAGCATCTGAGGAAAGTTAATGCACTTCAAGGAATCTGCTTCTTTTTGTTGTTTTTTTTCACATAAATTTGTAGGTAGTTAAACTGGTTTCATTTTACTCTTGTGAAGAAAAAGTTTAAAGCAAAAGTTTGAAGCAAAAGTCTCAAAAGTGCAGCCAACAAGTGCAATACTCCCGATGGCCACTAGATGCTGGTTACAGAAAAACTCCAACTGAGTTCAATTATAGGTTTTATCCAACAAATCCTTCTGATGCCATGAGCTAAAGTCGATCTCCTGGTCCTTCTGAAAAATAGTGTATAAGGTCGTTTTGATTGACAGGTCTCCAATGAAACCAGACCTGAACTCCAGTCTCATACACATTGGGCGGTGTCCTCGGGTTCAAGGGTCAGACCCACCTCTTCACTCCTTCCTTCATATCCAGATATGATCCCTGCTGGCTCTATAAAACTGACATGGCAACGTTCAAATAACTGGCTTCAAAATACGAGTGCACAAACCAACGGGTGACGCCATATTAGCTTTGTCCGTACTATACACCCCACCCACTTCACACCAGGCTAATAACCCATGTCTCTTCTCCAGTCTCCCCTGCTGAATCCTCCTAACTCCAGCAGCTCTAGTCTAATATTGCCCGACTTCTTCTCCTGTCATAATTTTCCTTTCTTCTTCTGCTCTTCCTGTTTTCCCTCCTTTATCCTTTCCCCCCCAGTTTCCTCTGTCCTCTGTGTTGCTCTGGCCTCTGTCTTCACCTGCAGACTCTTCCCCTTTCTTTGACACCTGCCTGTCAACCTTTCCCCACCCCTTCAGGTGAGTGCGCGTGTGCACATACGTGTGTGTGTGTATGCTGCTGTTAGCATGGACCTAATTGCGTAATGCTTTGCTCATATTACCCAACCTGTGTTCTGGATTCCCACAGGGGGAGTCGGTGTAGTCTGGTGTGCCAGCTGTCGACATACTTGCTGTTGCTACATAAATGTGGTTTGCTGGTCCGCAGGTGGGCAATATCAGTGTTAGCGGTTTGGCTGCAGAGCTGCGTCCACCGTACAGTGAGGCAGGGCTGAGAAAAATGGTTTCCTGTGGGGCTTTGAGGCCATTTCCTCTCCTCCCCCTCCCCTCTCTCTGGGGTCCTGTCAGGCCAAGGTATTTCCCCTCTCTGATTGACTCCAGAGATGGGCTGCTAGCTGGAGGGGCTATCTCACTGTGTGTGTGTGAGAGAGAAGGGTTCAAATTATTAGACAGACGCTGTAATTTGTATTGTAGCATTCCTGTAAGACTATTACTGTACTGGAAAAACTGATATCCTGTGAATTGATGTGGTATTTTGGTGTTTTGAAAGGTGCAAGAAACTTTTACTCAGTCCTGTAGTGCAACAATCTGTTTATTAAGTGTTCATCTTTATTGATTTGTACAATTATTATTTGACTGAGACGTGAAAACTCATGTTGTAACAATTCTACCATCATCTTCCTCTCATGTGTTCACTTTGATGTTTTGCTGCAGTGTTATGAGATGTCTGTGGTTCAGGTAGAGCGAGTTGATCCCTGGCTTTTCCAAAGTGTCCCATTGAAGTGTTGTTGAATACGACACGGTTCCCGTTAGTGTGGAAAAGCCCTGTCTGTGCATCCAGTTGTCTCTGTTAGCATGCCAGCATGATTAACTGTATTTCTTTGAACCTTTGTCTCTTGACCGGCTAATGTTTGACCACATGATGACAACAAGTACAAAAAAAGTTTGTGTGAGAGACAAAGAGAGAGAGCGAGGAGGTGTGTGTGGTTTGTCTGAGTGGAGGATTGTTTGAGCGAGCTGTTTGGATATTGCAGAAAGTGTCACATCAAGTCAGGAAAACAACACTGTGGATTTGTTGGTTGAGTATTTTTGTTATGTTAGGCCATTTTTCAACGTGTTAAATATTGTGTTTCATCTGTTCGAATGCTTTGTGTTGTTGGGTTTACGACCATTTGCCACAAAAACGAGCACTTCTAAGAAAGATCTGTAAGTGTAAGACTTTCATCAGCAGCTTTTTACTGCTCTCTGACATTTTACAGAGTCAACAATGGTTTTGTTTAGTAGAGTAAACTCTTTCTGAGGGAAACCTCGACCTTTAATATCCTTATTTCTGCACATTTGATTGCACTTACTTCAGCGTATCTTGTTTAGTTCTTCGCAGACAGTCAATACAGACGTCTGAGTAAATTTACAGACATCAAAATATCACGATTGGATAGTTTACCAACTCGTTGAACCATGTGTTGTTAATTGTGTTGACATGAAAATTTGAGGGTGGACAACCTAATTTACAAGGACACTTTTCTTGTTCTAATTTCTATTGCCAAAATTGCAGCTCACTCACTTTTATTTTTTTTCTTAGTCAAACATCTTTTTCTCTTTAAAGCCACAGACATCTGTAAATGTTTAAGTTGACTCATCTGAGCGTACAGTAAAGATGATGGATTGAGTTACAGAACGACAGTCAGCAGATCACACAGGTCATCATTCACCCACAAAGAAAATTCCTCTGTGACTGCAACAAGCTGTTTGGTTTTGGGAATCCCAATCATCTGTTTGACTTTTACTTCTGTTGTATTCATGGGAATCAGTTCTGCATGTTACACATTACAAGAAAAAAATAAAACGTGAAGAGTAGATTTTGTAATAGCCATTTTTAAAGATGAATGTATGAAGGTAGGTTTTCCTTTGCAGCACTACACTGTGAGAGAGTTACTGTTGAAAGGAAGTCGCCGATCATGCTACATTACACGCAGCGAATTGCTCATTATCGGTGAAGGAGGAAGGGATGGCAGCAGAAGTCCACACAGGGCCTTAACACGCTTCAAATATTTAGGAGTGGAGTATCATTAATTACTGTAGCACAGCTCCTGAGCTCCATTGGGGACGGGGACGGGGGGGCAGTAAACCACCGCCAATTCGTTTTTAATGATCGAGTTCAGGTGCAAAAATGGCAGCAGGAGTAAATCACATAAAGAACACTCTGACGAATAACGGCTGATGGATGGGCTCAGTACATAAAAAAGGGATTTTGGTGTGTTAGTGTCAGGAGCCAACATTCCTCATGTTGTGTGTTATAAAAATAAAGTTTGAATAACACTGTAAAAACCTCTGGAAGTCGTTGGAGAGCCAAGCTTCTGCAGAAATAATTAGAAAGTGGTGGGCCCTGTGTGGTTACTTCACCATCACCTCTAATATGCTTGTGTATTTTTTTTTTTATGGAGACTTCTCTGCATCCTAATAAATGTGTGTTCCTGTATGACCTGCAGTCGTTTAGATTTAAAAATAAAGCTGTGGGAAAATCTTACACTGAGTTGTATTTGAATTCCAACAGAAGTCCAACGTAGACTTGGAGCCCAAGATGTCGCTGGCAGACAGGATGAAGATCCTGAAGCAGAAGGAGGAGCAGTGGAAGAACAAAGGCAAAGGAGCAGCCAACGACTCGGTCCAGTTCACTGTGGCTGGACGCATGTTCAGGAAAGGTGTGTGTTTTGTAAGGATGGACAAACAATAGTGGCTGCGCCTTTAACCCTCTGGGGTCACTTTACTGTTTACCTTGCCTTGTTTGTTTCTTTTTTCTTTTCTTTTTTATTCAGCACCACCTCACCTATGTGATTTTATAATTATTGATTCATTTTGATATAATGTATGAAAACACAACCTAAAATGACAAAATTAGAGTAGGAAAAAGTTAGAGAGTTTTTACTGTGGAAACTACAAACATGTAACAAATCATTTTTAAAACACAATGCAAATATAACTTTCACTTTCAGCTCATGACCTCATCTCTCGTGTTTATTGTTTCATCTTGGACCAAATGAGCACTAAACACCACGGTTCAGCAAAAAGCATGAGATGTTTATTTTTTGTAAGTCGGGTTTTACTTGGTTATGATTAATAAAATTCAAAAACTGGTGAATAGATTGAAACTGCACTTTCAGCACAAGTTGAAACAGAGACTCAGTGAGGCTGCAGCATCATAAAGGGGTCATATGAGTTGAACACGGCAGCATGTCCGTCGACCCCAGAGGGTTAAAATATCATAATAATCAAGAAAAACCTCAACCCTCTATACACAGACACTATCTACTGTGCTTTATGTAAACTACTGTAGGCCTGTTCTTGAGGCAGTCAGTCACTGAGTTTTTGTCGATTTCATACTTAAATGTCTTCTGAATGATCATCTCCATTTTTAGACAAAACAATACATTAAATAACAAAATAATTGACAAACTGATTAATATAAAAAGTAATTATTGGTTTTGGTGTTTTGTTGTGTTTTGTCAGGTCTTGTGTCAGAGGCAGAGTCGCCTATAATCGCTCTCAAGAAGTCTAATGCCACACCTGTGAAACCACATGAAGGTACGATCTGTGAACCAGTGTTACACAGTTTGTTTTTATTATTATTATTTATTAATGGTCCGACTTGTGGGTAATTGAAGGCTCACTCTGCAATTTTAACCGACGACAAAGGTTAAATGTAAATGCGTTTACTATATTTAATGTATGCATAGTGTACCAAACCACCTCTAAGTAAGTTGTCTGCTGTACAGAAATCTCCAGTAGAACTGACGTCAAGGTGGAAGGAGATAAACGACTTGACAAGCTTGAATCTTTCCTCGACAAGCTCCACAATAAAGGTACAGTCACACAATTTTCTCTTGTTTTTCACGTTTGATTCATACATGTCTCTGAAATCATAAATACCTTCTACTACAACAAAGCACAAACCTGTACCTGCACGAGTCGTCTATAAAATATTCAGGAAGCTCACATGATATCCAACATGTGCAGTTAATTGCTGGATTATCCTACAGTGACCTTCCCTTTTTCCTGTCCACTGAAAGCACAATTCAGCAAAAACAAAAGCATCATTAGGATCATCCTGTGTAACACTCCCTGTTCAATCCGTCCTGTTTCCTGACATGTTTGGGTGGCGTTAGGCGTGAGCAGCAAAAGCAGAACCTCCACCATTGAAGTGACGGCAGAGACGGAGAAAGAGGTGATGACGCTGGATGACGACGAGACGTTCGGCAACTTCTACAGATCCATCTCCCCCTCGGCGCTTCAGGACTCCAGTGTTGTTGTGACTGAGGAGGACTTCAGCCAGATCCAGGCCAACACACCAAAGTTAGTTTATGAACATTTGTTTTTGTTCAGTTCCTGTTGCGAGGAGCTCAAACATTAACGGACAACACTGTAATTATGTGTTTTTAGGCTCACCTCCGCTGTGGCAGAACACAAGCGAGCGGTGAGACCAGCCAGAAGAAATCAAGGCTCCAGGAACCCTCTGCGAGCTCTGGCCGCCCGCAATGACATCCGGCAGGTCTACACCGAACAGAGGCTTAATGTGGCCACGGTGGAGACCAAGAGGATCCAAGTGGAGAGGAGTAAGACATATGAGATTATTTTATCAATTCATGTTCTGCAGAAGATGTCTGAAGACACTGAACACCAACAGTTGAAGCTGGATTTGAATTAGTGACACTGATGGACTCAAACAGCCTCTTAGCTACCTGATAATTATTCTGTATTTCAGTCTGCTGCTCGCCTGCATATTTTCTACATTCAGTTCCCCTCTATAGACGAGTGTTAAGAGACAACTTGAACCACAGTGACCTTTTCACAGTTCAGACAAGAGGAAGTGAACAACCGCGGGCTGTCTAGTATACTTCACATGAAAGGAGTCATTCAAAAACACACCCTGTTTCTTACACTCTCCATTTGATCTTTGTTGGTAGCGTGTTAGATGAAGGAGCAGAGAGTGCGCATCAGTTGAACAGGAGGATAAATTCAACAGTTCAAGGCTAAATGTTGCTCTTCTTGCTTCCTCTCCCACCCAGTGGCCAAGCACTCCAACCTGGCCGACGTGGCCTTGGCGGGGCTCGCCAGCAAGGAGAACTTTCGCAAGGTCAACCTCCGCAGTGTGAAGTCAACTGATGTTGTCACCAACAACAGTACTCTGCCTTTCAATAAGCTCATGCTCATTCGCATCAAAGGTCAGAACTACAGAGGATCCACTTTGTGTTTGCGTCCTTTAGATATTTGTTTAACACAGGACAGGTGACAGCTGATCTGTTACAAATAATTATAATCAGGTGCAAAGTTTGTTTCCTGTTTTATGTCTCAAGTAAATAAACCAGAGAAGATATTTTGTATTAGATCTGTCAGTAATTGATGATGCATAGAAGTGAAAGGTGTTGTTGTCTGTAGGTCGGAGGCACGTTCAGGTGCGTCTCATGGAGCCCACAGCGCACTCCCTGAACAGTGGTGACTGCTTCCTGCTTATTACACCAAAACACTGCTTCATGTGGAGCGGGGAGTTCGCCAACGTCATTGAAAAAGCAAAGGTAGTGGACGTGACGCAGGCGTTTTGTAGTTTTTGGGTTGTTTTTTTTTAAATATTTTTATATCATAGTGTTAATTTTCTAGCTGTATCTGTTTTATTTCAGAGCTTGACTGTATAAAAACTTCTAAATTAAAGGCCTCAAAGTCATTTAGGAAATTATGTAAAGATTAAATTAATCCCCAATAAAATACCTCAAATTATTGTCACAGTCTAATGTAGATTGAAACCAAGATTTTATCAAACCAATCTCACAACATGCCAGTAAATTCACACAGTTGTTGTTGTTGCTTAGTCTTTAATAAACATTTTTTTGTGTGACTAGGCGTCAGAGATGGCGGCATTTGTTCAAGCCAAGAGGGACCTGGGCTGTAAGGCCCCTCAGGTGACGGTGCTGGAGGAGGGCATCAACACCGAGAGCAGATCGGCCAAAGAGTTCTGGAGCCTGCTGGGAGGAAAAACTAAATACAGAGGTACATACACACATTTTATCATTCATCATACTTTTTTTTTGTTCCCACCACTTCAACTGCATTTTATCCTTTCTATCACAGAGGTCGGTTGATGGATTATCTGTCCAATCACTCATCCTCCCTGCCACCCTACACATGTGCTTATTTTTGTACTGTGTGTGTTAAAGGTGCAGGGGAGCCGGAGGAGGATGAGCTGTATGAGAGCGGGGTGGTCGACTCTAACGGGGTTTACAGACTCCAGGGAGACAAGCTGGTGCCTCATGAAGAGGCCTGGGCCTCCATCCCAAGTGTGTCTTTGCTCAACTCTAAAGAGGTAACACCACTCCCATGTGTGGGAAGCTTTAAAAGAATGTGAAAACAAATTTAATTTCACACTCGGAAAAATCTCAAAGATGTCTACAGAGTGTGGGAGATGTGCAGGTTCGAGGACAGGCAGTCAGTGCACATTTAGAGTCATTTCCATTGTGTTGCATGTTGTAATAACCTCAATAACAACCTTTCTTTACCTTCACTCCCCACACCAGGTCCTGGTGTTTGACTTTGGCAGTGAAGTGTACGTGTGGCACGGGAAAGACGTGCCCTTGGGAGACAGAAAAGTAGCCGTCAAACTGGGCAAACAGCTCTACAGTGGCAGCTATGACTACAGCAACTGCAGAGTCAACCCTTTAGACGCCTCCTGCACTAATATGGATGTGCCTCAGTGAGTTAAGATGTTTATCCCATCACCATCTTTACATGTGTAAAAGAAAGCTGGGAGACAGTTTTTTAGCCTGTGCTGTGATGACTGCTTTTGAAGTCTGCAAAGTTTGTTAGATCATAGGTTGTGTTATTGTAGCCCCTAGTGGTCAAACTCTGCCAGTGCAACTACACGGATGAGACTTTTGTTGTTGTTGTTTTTAAATTCTAACTTCTGTGTGTGCGATGTGTGCGTGACATCCAGGCAGGGGGATGGTCGTCCGAGCTGGGCTCTGTTTGGCCGGTTGTCAGAGCACAATGAGACGGCTCTGTTCAGAGAGAAGTTCCTGGACTGGGCCGAGAGGAAGAAAGAGGAAGCAGCTCAAGCAGAGGAAATCAAGGTAGGTGAGATTAGGCCGAGTGTGTTTCTATTTTAAACATGTTGCCAGTGACAGCTTTCATAAATCTGTCTGTGGTTAGCGTTAGTTCCTTTTTGGGATTTTTCTGTGGCCTGTTGATTTGTTTTGAAGGGATTTAGTAGCTCTTCAGTGAATGAAGATACTCTGTCATGTAATGAATTTGAAACTCTTGTTTGTTCAGAGCCCGGTCCACACTACTCTACGCTCCTCATTTGACTTGGAGCTGCAGCCGTGTGATGCCAAAGCCCTATTGGACAACGAGCCGGATCCGGTGAAGACACTCCTGGAGGGGGTTGATGTCCAGCGGGGCCACGGCGTGGTGAGGACAGAGGACGGGAGACAGGCAGAGCTGGCAACGGTAGCAGTAGACGCCTGGCACATCAAAGAGCACGGCGAGGAGGAACTTCCTGAAGAGAGTCTGGGCCAACTGCACGAGGGTGACGCCTACATCATCCGCTGGAAGTACTCTATCACCACGCTGGGTGAGTCATGTTTTTGGCACAGATGTCGCCTGTGGAATAAAGAGGACTGACGTGTGAGGAGGGAGGGTTGAATCAAATAAGGATTAGCAAGAAACCTGACAGAAGATGGCAGGAGAAATTTGCATTTAGTCCAGTTTTATTAAAATGAAGAAAAGATGTGAATTTAACTGACAAAGTGTGAAAGCTGCAGTTTTTGGTTTTAGGGTTGAATCTGTCCTGAAGTGAGAGCAGCGGTCCTGATTTCATCCACAGGGGTTTAACTGTGGGTCTTGTCTGTTGTCAGTGGGGAAGCGGCTGAAACCTGGGGAGCTGAGTGCTGGAGCTCCTGGACGAGAGAGGACTGCATGTTTTTTCTGGCAGGGCCGACAGTCCAGCATCAGTGAGAAAGGAACTTCAGCTCTAATGACAGTGGAGCTGGGCAGCCACAGAGGCTCACAGGTGTGTACCATTTCATCCAGGATTTCCACAGGATCTTAAAATGTCTAAAATTCACCTAAAATCTCATATAATGTCGTAACCCTTTTACTCCGAACATTTAGCTGGTAACAGAAAGTGATGTGTCAATCAAATTGCAGTAATTCCTCGGCCATTTGCATTAGCGATGTGATTCCAGCTGATTCTGAAAACAACAAGCACAGTTTCCATAAAATACCGTAATGTCAGTAATATATATGAAAAGCTCCACTTGTCAGCTTTCAGAATCGGCTGGAATCACGTCGCTGGGGCAAATGGGTGAGGAATTACGGTAAATTGATTTATGCTGTTCACCCTGTATCTCTGGCGATATGCTTGGTTCTAAAGGGGTTTACGAAAAGGCCACAGCAAAGCCAAATTACTTGTATAAGATGGGCAAGTGCAAGTTCAAAGGTTTGTGGCTCCAGAATAAACAATTTAATGAATGTTTGAAGCTGGTGGATTGAACATATGAAGCTCACTGCACCTTCTTCAAGAAAACTTTGAAACTTGGGACATTGGGCATTAAGACATTGGATTTTCATGGGTTGGTTAGTTGCAGGTAATTCTGTACCTCTGATTTTCCTTAATGTCTTTTGTACTTCTTTGCCAGTATGGATGTGAAATGGGTCTCAAATTGTATTCACTATGGTCTTAAAAAAGTCTTAAATTGGACATGTTTACACCTGCAGAAACCCTATGCCTGGTAGTAGTTAATCTTTCTCAGTCTCTTTGTTTCTGATTGGTTGTGCAGGTGTTGGTGACTCAAGGAAAAGAGCCCCCGTGCTTCCTGCAGCTCTTCCAGGGAGGTTTGATCATTCATAAAGGCAGCAGAGAGGACAGTGTCAACAACACAGGTTAGAAAATACCCGCTTTATTGTTTCGATGGTCTGCATTATTGCTAATTTATTCAGAGGCTTTAAATCCAATATTGGTTCACACTCATCATTACGAGATGATGATCTGATTTGGCTGAATGTCACTGGATGTGATGTCTGTTGTACTTCTCCAGGGAGCTGGAGGTTGTTTTGTGTCCGTGGCGAGGCTGAGGTGGAGGCTGTGCTGGTGGAGGTGGACTGCCAGCGAGCCAGTCTGCGCTCTCGAGCCAGTCTGGTGCTGCTTAATGCTCAGAAAGGTCGTCTCTACCTGTGGCACGGATGTAAAACACACGCAGGCGCCAAGCAGGTGGCTAAAAGAGCTGTGGACAAACTAACCCAGAGGTAAGGCACAGGCAGATGGAGAAATTGTTGTGTGGTTAATAGATGCATGTGTGTTGAGGTGGACCCACAGCTTCCATGTTGTTGTTTTTTAAGGTGTGCCTCAGAGTTGGGTCTAAGCAGCAGCAGCAGCAGTGTGACAGTGGAGGAGGTGGAGGAGGGATCTGAACCTGCAGAGTTTGTGAAGGCTCTGGGTCCACAGGACAAGAAGGCTTACGACTGTATGCTGCAAGGTGTGGCCCCACAGGCAGCTTACAACCACTTCCCTGCAAGTTTGCACTGAGTGAAGATGGGGGATCATCATTGAATGTATGTGTGTGTGTCTGTAGATCCAGGGAAGTACAACTACACACCCCGGCTCTTCCGGCTGAGTGCCAGCTCTGGGGCGTTTGAGTGGGAGGAGAAGCTGTATCCTGCCAGGGTGATAGAGGGAGTCATGGCGATGCCTTTCCTGCAGGAGAACCTGTACTCCGCACCACAGCCAGGTAACACAGCAGGAGCAACCCCTGCAATTCAGGGATTTATGTTTGTTTGGGATCTGCAATAAAACCAGATATTTAGTCACAACCGGAGTTCTGTTGGGGGATTTGATTTCTAGCTACCACTTCTTTCATTTTCTTCCTCTCTAGCTTATAGACCAGGGGTGGGCAACCCTGGTCCTCGAGGGGCGCTATCCTGCATGTTTTAGATGTGTCCCTCTTCCTACACACCTGATTCAAATGATCAGGATCGTTATCAGGCTCCTGCAGAGCTTGATGATGAGCTGATCATGTGAATCAGTTGTGTAGGAAGAGGGACACATCTAAGGCCTCGTCCACACACAACTTTTTTATAGTTTACTCCTTGCGTCCACACAGAAATGGAGATTTGGCAGCTGAAACCGATACTTTTTGAAACCGGGTCCCAGAGTGGGAAAGTCTGAAGACGCCACCCGCTGCGTCTCCATGTAGACGCCGAATACGCTTTCTCCTCAAACGCTGCCGCTGTAGCCCCGCCTCTGACCCTTAACTCGCCTGCGCAACCCCGACAACAACAGTAAAAATGGCGGAACACAGCGTCACTTTAGTGCTGCAGCAGCTACTGGACTTGTTTGGACTTGGGGCGGCAGTGGCTCAGTGGAAGAGCGGCCGTCTACCAACCGAAGGGTCGGTGGTTCGATTCCCGCTCCTCCCAGTCATTGTCGGTGTGTCCTTGGGCAAGACACTTTACCCACCTTGCCCAGCATGAATGTTGGATGAATGGGTTGGTTGCGGTCGGAGGGGCCGTAGGCGCAAAGGTGTGAATGAATAATGGTCTCTGTACGAGCGCTTTGAGTCTGGAATTCCAGAGTAAAGCGCCATATAAATCCAAACCATTATTATTACTATTATTATTGTTTTGACTTTTACAGCAAAATCTTCTGAAACCACACAACTACCGTGAGCAACAAGTGTGTGTTGGTTTTACCTCATACAAGTTAAATGCGCATGCTCCGTGTCACACAAGTGTTGTGCGCATGCTCTGTTTCTTCTTCCTTGTTTTGGTGTGTTTCTGTGGCAGCGTTACAGCGGCACATACAGGCCTGGCATATTGACTGCAGCATTTTTGGCTTTTTCGTGTGGACACAGATATAAATATCCATTTTCGGGGGAGACGAAAGACGAAACATGCAGGATAGCGGCTCTGTAGGACCAGGATTGTCCACCCCTGTTTTAGACACAACTGTGTGTGCGTTTCTTGCCCCTAGATCAGGGGTCTCAAACTTGTGCCATGGAGGCCCGGGACCCTGCAGGTTTTCAGTTTGAGACCCCTGCCCTAGATCATCATTGTCTGATACCGTTCAGAATGTATCCATTTGTTCTGTAGCCGTATAAAAAAAGTAGATATATCATCAACATCCATTCAGTAGTTTAATACTGATAACAGATGGACCACTAAACAAATGCACACAATGACCTACAGTAACCTTGGTGGAGGCAATAATGCTCATCGTACATAGAAATCAGAGAAAAGCTGCTTTCACTTCCTCTGTTTGTTCCACCTGCCGACTTCAACAGCTGGAGGGAGAGTATCATTGTGTTGTTGTGTTGTTGCTTCTCTCTCTTTTTGAGTCATCTTTAATCTAAATCACAGACACACTGCAAAAGCACAGTTTGTCTCCAGGGGCTTCTCTTCAACATAAAAATTACAGCATCACTCAGTTACTTCTCACAGGCGTCTCTGTTGATGGATGTGTTTTATTGTTGGATTTTAATGTGCAAACGTAACTGGACTTTTATCACCTGCTGCTGGATCGTATCTGACCGTCAGTGTTGTTGCTTCTGCAGCCTTGTTTCTGCTGGACAACCGCATGGAGGTGTATCTGTGGCAGGGCTGGCAGCCTGAGGACACACAGAGCACCGGATCTGCAAAGATGCGCTGGGACAACGAGAGGAAGTGCGCCATGGAGACAGTGCTGCAGTATTGCAAAGGTCAGAGTTCACAGGCAGGCTAAGGGATAATTAAAATATATGTCTTGTATTGTGGTGCACATTAAAATCATTTAAATCATGTTTTCCCTACATAAATTCATACTTTTTTTACTTTTTAAAAACTTTTTTACAGCATTTTAAACTTAATGACCAGAAACTGAAAAAAAGAGCAAGAAATAGAGACAGAGAGAGTCCTTCATTACACAGGATCTTGAACATTATTGCCAAATATGAAGACAGTAATGGAGAAAGAGGAGGGGGAAAAAAATGTGTGTAACAATCCGATTTCATCCGGTTTAGTCGTCGTGTAGCCAGAGGGTGTAAGTCATCTTTTCCACACACTGTAGATAGTTGACAGCTCCAATAAAAAAGCCCACAGTGAGTGGGTTCTCCCATTTGGTCACAGTGTTTTTTTGTTTTTTTCACTTGTGACCATAAAAACCTTCTGGGTGTAGATGTCACTTTAACAACCAAACTTCAGTAGCTTTCTAAATGACCCTTTGATATAAATATTTATTATAAGTTAATCTATGTCCTCAGAAAATATGATGTGCTTACCTACATGTTTTCCATCATATCTTTAATGCTGCATCATTATAATCAACAGAGAAGAATCCTCGGCGCCCCCCTCAGGCCTACCTGGTCATCGCAGGCTGTGAACCTCTGACCTTCACAAACATCTTCCCGTACTGGGAGAAGGACACCAGCATCGCTTCAAAGGTGGGTGCTGCTCAGTGCTGGAGTTAGGATTTATATTTCTACCATAAACATGTAGATGAAAGCAAACTGCAATATTTTAGTTTTGACTTTGTTTACTCCGCAGGCCGAGAGCTCCAAGAACAAAGTGGTCTTAGTGAAGGAGGCGCTGTCCAAGCTCAGTAAGCAGCAGTACTCCATGGAGGAGCTGACCAGGAAGCCGCTACCCGAGGGCGTCGACCCTCTACGTCTGGAGGATTACCTGTCAGACCAGGACTTCAAGGTAGCTTCAGTGGAGATCAACTCATGTGTTGCTAAGTTGTTGAAATGTTTGAAGTAAATTCAAATACATATTCACCTATTGGTCACTTCACCCTTTTGCAGACACTTCTTGGGATGAGTCGAGTTGAGTTCAACGCCCTGCCAAACTGGAAGCAAAAGAATCTGAAGAAAAGCAAGGGCCTGTTTTAAAACCACATCCTTTTCTACACAGACCTGTTTCTTTTTTATGTTTTCAGCAACTTCTTCTTTTTTTTTTTATTAAAAAAATTCCTGTCCTCATTTTGTAAAGGAGTAAAAAAAGCGAAATGTACAATTTTGTCCAAATGTTTATCTATTTTTATTAACAGTGCCATTTCTTCAGTGTTTCCCTGCATCACTAAAATAATTTAGCTAACAGTTAATGTGCAATTGTTAAACTTTTTGGAGAAAAGATGTTTCCCTATATAGTTACCCTCACAATATAAATATGTAATATACCATAAATGAATGTGTTTTTATGTTTGTTTCAGACAGTGAGTGAGAATGTGTTTGTATAAAAAAATTACCTGTGATTTAAAAACTGAGGGAGTATTCACCTTTTTTTTTTTTTTTTTTTTTTCTTACAGTCCAGCTCTGTGTAAAAAAATATAACACTTGAGGTGCAGAGTACAGTCCCTGTGATGTGTGGTTGGTTGACTTCAAGAGTTTGTGATCTTCTGTTATAATTGTCACAGCAAGAAATTCGCTTATTTTCGTTTTTAATTTGTATTTTATCAAAAAGTTTGCAGATCTTCAAAAAAAAATCTCATTAATTAGTGTCATGAGTTACAGATTTTATTTTTTGTTTTTTAAGTTTTGGTACTGAATACTTCCTGCTTCTCATAAGAAATGTATTTGTGTGTGGCCCTGTGGTTGTTTTGGACCAAATGTAAATGTTTTTGTGAATCTGTGTGTGTGTGTGAGTGTAAATGTGTAACTTCAAAAGTATTAAGTGTGTGTGTGTGAGTGAGGAAGAGACAAACTGTGCTGTGTGTAAACTGCCTTCATACCTGTGCTCCTTGTCCTGGTATGTCACATATAAAACATGCTGTTAACATGAAACTCTGCATGGTGTTCACAACAAAACAAATGTAAACAGTCGTGTATTCCTCTGTTGCAATATGCATCTTCTTCGTGATGAATAAGATCTGTATCATATGTAGAGACAGAACCACCACCAGGCCAGCTTTTACCTCTCGGCACATCAGATGTTGGTGGTAGGGGATTGAGATACTAAGGCTCAGTGTTCCCTTTCAAAATAAAATATTTGAAAAAAGTATGGATTCAATTTGTTTTGTTTTTTTAACTGCACCACAAAGGATTTCCTCATCACAAGTTGTAAGCCGAAGACATTTTGACACAGTGGGGAGAACACAGGATAAATAATAAACCAGATTATTGCTTTGAAAATGGTTTTTGTGCCAGTATGAAACTTAAGAGAAACGTTAAGTGGGTGAGGCACCAGAATCATGTGCTGTGTATTTTAACTCCCACACTGGAGCCACGTCTTCATAAACTGGACTTTTTTTTTAATTTTTATGGCAGCTTGTGCTATCAGGAGATGCACAGGTGGAACTAATAACATTAACAGTGGCTCTGATTCATTTTTAGGGCTCTCCGGGAAAAAAAGGAGCCGCTGCCAGTGAGCCAGCAAACACAATAGCAGATACTGGAGCCGGTCCATCTGAAACTGAAATGATGTCTGCTCACAGATAATGTTCTTCCACATCAGGACTTTGTTTTAGGAGCTTTTTGGATTTAAAACTTTTAGACTGAAAATCCTTTGTGTTTGTATATTGTAAAGCTGCAGTATGTTTCCTTTGTTTTTTTGTCTTATGTCTTTTTTGGCTTGTCAGATGATCTGTGTGCAGCTGGGTGCTGTTCAGGTTTGGAGCTTACTGCTTTGAATGGCAGCAGTAACCAAAACATTAAAGTAATGGGTTAGAAACCAGAACCATGAGCTGCTGATGCTAAAAATGTGAGAACTGACAACTAATGTGATGAGATGTATGTTTTCCTTTTTACCTGGTTTGTTGTTATTTCAAATCAGACTAAAACCAGACTATAGAAAATTCACAGATATGAGCCGTACACACTAAAACATGTTGGACTGTTTTTAACAGAACTGGGTAAATATTGGACTAACTGCATGCTTGGTTAATTTAAACCCGTAAGATGCATTGGTTTTACCCAATATTTTCTCATTTTTACGCAATATTTTCCCATTTTTATCCAGCATTTTATTATATTTATCCAGTATTTTGGTTTTTTTACACAGTATTTAATTTTTACTCAACATCTTGGTTTTTAGATCCAGTATTTTGCTGTTTTTACCCAATATTTTCCTATTTTTACCCAGCATTTTGTTGTTTTTATCCAGTATTTTATTGTTTTTACCCAACATTTTGGTTTTTTGATCCAGTATTTTGTTGTTTTTGCCCATTATTTTCTTATTTTCACACAGTATTTTGTTGTTTTTACATGTTTTCCTATTTTTTACCCAATATTTTGTTGTTTTTATCCAGCATTTTTGTTGTTTTAAATTAACCCTCCATGTAGTCAGTCCAATATTTACCCATTTGGCAATAAAATAACATTTCAGCATTTCTAGGGTGGACTTAGAAACTAAACTTAGAGTTTAACATAAGATGAAATCAAACTCAGTTGATCCCACACAGGAAAATCTTAATAAAAAAATAAAATATAGAAAATTAAATGCAAAATAAAGCACAGAAGTCATGACTTTATTACCATCATTAAGAGCTACAATCCTGATGGTGCTGCTGCGTGATGAGGGGAGAAACAGGACCTCCTGAAACCTGCTCATGATGCTTTGTGCAGCGTGTAGTAAAAGTTGTGTTGATGTGTAACCACCAGAGGGCGCTGTCTGACTAACATTTACTCTGTAAAAAGCTCTTTCCTCCAAATCTTTGCAGCATTTTCAGCCAAACATAAAGATAAATTAATAAATGAAGAGAAAATTTAAACATTTAAAACAAACAAAAACAAACTTGAGGTAGTTTTGTTTGTGGGGCAGAGGTTTTGCAAATTCTCTCGAACACTGTGTCAAGAGTCACGCACTCTCAACATCTGTTTTAAACACCATGTGCTTGTTTGAGATGCAGTACATCTGTGCCTGACACACCCCGGGTCACTCATATACACCCAGATGTAGGTGTGTGAAATGGATAATGTGCAAGAATCTGCTACATCCTGGTGTCGTAACAACCGTGCAGCAGGAAAGTTGTTTTCACGACAGATGGCAGGAGGCAGTCGTGGCTTCCTTGAACAGCAACTGGGCGGCAGCTTTGTTTATTTATTATCAACTCTGCCCTGCCAGCATTAATCACCTGCAACGCTCTGCCTCCTGGCTCAGGTGCCACAGCAGCCCACAGTGCAGCTGACGTGCAGGGAAACAATGGCGCTGCTAATACACGGCAGATTAGCTTGAGTAATAACACTCTGGATGTGAGATGATGGAGCAGCTTCAAGGAGGGGGAAACAGTCCATCCCGCTTTGATCAGGCCCCCAAATTCTGACTGAGCACAAGCCTGAAGTGTTGCAAACTCGCTCTGAACCTTTGCTTAAGAAATATTTAATGAAGTAAACAAGAAGAAAAAACACATTTTAGCTACTTACTATTCCACAGTGAGGGGTAAAAAGCTTCATCAGTACAACCCCACACCCTGAATTTGTTTGGGATGAAAACTCAACAGTATAAGTCACAGTATGCAAAGTAGCTCGTGTACATTGTAGTTTAGGTTCTGAGTGACTGTAGATATTGTCATTGAATGTGTGTATCCAACAAAATCTGTTAAGATGTGACACATTTTCAAAACGTTCACCCGTTGTAAGAATTTTCTGGGATTTTTGGTCACGCAGAAAGGATCCCCTCTTCTGATCTTTCCCAAATACAGTCCAGTGTTTCTTGGGTAATAGCAGCAAAGTCTGTGCATACAATGGATACATTTAACATGACGTCACCCATTGGTTTGTGGACTCAAAGCGATCATCAATCAGATGTTGCCTTGTTGTTTTTTTGGAGCCAGAAGTGACCATATTTGGACATGAAGAGGTGAGTGAGGAGGCGGGACTGACCCTTGAACCTGAGGACACTGCCCAATGTGTATGAGAGTGGAGTTCAGAGCTCAATCACACTAACGACACCCCTGAATATTCTTCTTTTTGAAGACTAATATCAATTTTCGGTCTTCAGATGGACCACAGGCTGACTTTAGCTAATGACATCAGAATGACTTGTGGAAAAAAAATTATTGACTATTCAAGGTCAAGTAAGTAAATCAATTGGAGTCAGAAATTTTGGATCCAGCATCTAGTGGCCATTGGCAGTATTGCACTATTTTTGCACTTCGGCTTCATTTTTCAGACCTGGTTGTTTTGTCTGTTTCCATATACACTCTATGGTTATCTCCTCAGGCCACAAAAGCAGCTCAGGCCTCGACTCCACAAGACCTCTGTGGTGTCATCAGCAGGTCCTGATAGTCCTGTGA
The DNA here is from genome assembly GCA_900323345.1 of Pseudochromis fuscus. Lineage (NCBI taxonomy): Eukaryota > Metazoa > Chordata > Actinopteri > Pseudochromidae > Pseudochromis > Pseudochromis fuscus. The sequence goes on from OOFC01007243.1 coordinate 25,063, forward strand.
GGACCTGCGAGACGTTGGACAGGGATCAACATGGCTGCTCTGTCCAGTCTGCAGCTATGACTACACACATTCACCGGTGACCCCTAGCTCCTCCCACAACAACCCCCCTGGTCGACCATTTGTTCCCTCCTTGAACTGACTCTTCCTTTGCCACCTAATACATCTCACCTCTTGACAGGAGCCACTGTAGCGACATGATCAATATTATTCACCTCCCCTGTCAGAGGTTTTAATGAACTTAACCAGAAAGCAGGTGATGAATGATGAAAAGTGAGAGACTGCTACAAATACAGTTAGTGTTCACACAGCCATTATGACTGTGGACACCATCAGGCTTTGAGCTTTTTTGTCCTGTTTCTTACTGTTTTTTTACCTCAGCAGTTCTTTCACAGTTGTCCTTGGCAGCTTATTCTCCAGTGAACAGCAGCTCTCCCTGTGCTGATTTCAAAAAGTTTGAAAAAGAGACAAAAATAGTAGCGCTGCTTGTTTACCTTTTATGCTGAAAGATGTGATGAAGTCGTAATTGCTCGGCAGCAGCTGAAAACATCAACAGAGCAGCAGGTAACAAAAGAAAAAGATTTAATAAACACGACATCCAAAATCTTCCCGGGAGACGTTTGAGGGGACGTGATTGCCTCTGTTATACAGTGTAGTGTATGGGCAGCACTCTGCTTTGTAAAAGGCTCGTCTTACTCTGGATGTTTATTAGCCGGAGCAGAGATGAACCCAGGGAGGATGAGGACTTGTTCAGTCCTTCACATATTTATAACTCGCAAAGCAATACTGCCCGCCTGAAAGAAAAATAAAAAAATAATAAAAACAACACTCTTGTTTTTATGTGAGAAATTCAAGACCTTCAAAAATTCATTGTTTGCTTCAAGTGCAGCAGCCAATATTGAACTGACAGAAACCTGCAATAACCTTGGATGTGTGTGTGTGTGTGTGTGTGTGTGTGTGTGTGTGTGTGTGTGAGGACAACTGGTAGGAATAAAGGTGATAATGTTGCTAATCAATGCCGCTCCCTGGCCTCCCTCCCAGCAGCAGCTCTCGCTCTGGTTTCCTGCCGCTCAGATTAAATATAGTAAGTTCTCAGACTCTGCTATGCAGCTACAGCAGGATTAACACTGAGCTCCTCCGAATATGCATCGATCTAAGAGGTATGTTTCACATCAGAAACACCTTGAACCATTTACTTTGTGTAAGTTTACTGCAGGTTTCATTTATTGCTCTTGTTTGTAAGTCACTAGTTTTTCCCTTGAAGGTAAAATTCATATGTTAAAGCTTCATGTGACACATGAGGATTTTTGGTTTTGACTTTTTGTTAAATTAACTAGACAACTTCTATAGAAAATGAGTCAAATGTGCAATTGTAAAAAGATAAAATACTTCCAGAAAATATAGTTCAAATATTAGTTACACAATGTATACATTTTTTTATATTTAGTTAGTCCTCATTTGTGGACACTATATCTAATCCTATTATCTTTGTTTGTGGACACCCCAGTTCTTCCTTCTAGTGGTAGCAAAAGCACAATACATCAATTTATGTATTATTACAACTCCTAATACTACTTTCTGTTCAAAGGCGATGCTTAATTTTTAGACTTATCAGGACCAAATAATCCCAAAAAGCTAGGAGAAATTAAAAGTGCATGGCAAACAAAAGCTCAGGTCTTAGGGTTAAATATGAATACTGAAATTTGACTCATTATATTTACACATAGATTTGTTTATTTGACAGTTGTTGTTGTTTTTTTACAACAAACACATTTGTTTTTATCAGTTTTATTGTTTTTACTTGATGAAAATATCCTACACAAAACGGCATGTCAAACAAAAGCTATAAACTGTCTTGTAATTATGTGAAATCACTGTGTTTCTTGTAGGTTGTGGGTGAGAGTATTTATTTCCAGGTTCCAGAAAATTAATAAAATTGTTTTTTTTTTTTCAATTTTATTTTAGGTGTTATAAAGTTTTCTTTTTTGTCACACGTGATGATTTTAGAGTAGAGCATCCATCACACAACTAATCCCTCATTTCACTGACAAAAATTGTATCTAAAAGTTTTGACAAACCTAATGTCCTGGTCAAAACTCACTTTTAATATTGTAGTTTTCTTTACTTTCTATAAACCGCTGACAGTGAGTTTACAGTATCAGGAGCAGCTGCAGTCCTCCTGAGCTCCAACAGGTTTAATGTCCGAGTGACTTTATTTGTGTTATTGCTCAGGGACTTTACTGTGGATTAATGATGTGTGAGTGGGGGCGTACGTGTTCTCCTCAATATCCTTGAATTTGAGGGCAATTAAATATTTATAAGTTTGATGTCGATAAATCGTAAAACACAAACTCCATTACAAGATTGACTACTGGCCACTGAGCGACAGCTGACTCCTTCATACACCTGGTAAAAGCCTCCAAAACATTGTTAATGTACAGTGATGAAGATATATGATTGGATCAAAGCTTCAGAGAGTTATGGGGATTGAGATGAGATTTTTTTTTTCAACTGCTAATTAAAGTCCACCTGAAATGAAAAATGTCTTTTAGATCCCATCGCCGATCATATTGTTGACTTAATTAATGATGTTTGTTTTTTATATATATCAAAGATCAATTGTATTTACTTGTCCACCTGTCAATCAATCTGCCGTTAGTGGCACAGTCCAGAAAATGTTGACAGAGCGTAGCAGCTGTAGTGGTAACCATATACTGTATATAGAGTGGACCAAGCAAAAGTGACATCACCCTTTGGTTTGTAGTCAGGAGATTGGTATTTGAACGTTGCCATGTTGGTTGTTTGGAACCAGAAGTGACCATATTTGGATATGAAGGGAGTAGTGAGGAGGTGGGTCTGACCCTTGAACCGAGGACACTGCCCAATGTGCATGAGACTTAAGTTCTGAGCTGATCTCATTGGATATCATCAAACTAACCACGCCCCTAAATATTCCTCATTCAAAGGCCCGATATCTACTAAGTTATGATGTTTTTGTGTGATGGACAACCAGATCACGAACACAAAGAGTGGGCTTTAGCTAACGACATCAGAATGACTTGTGGAAAAAAATGTATTGACTGAGTATTTCAGGATCGAAAATTAAGATTTTTGAGTTGAAGTTAATTGGAGCCAGAGTTTTTTTGGAGTCAGCATCTAGTGGCCATCGTGAGTATTGCGGGTTTTTGCCTTGGTTGCTTTGTTCATTTCAACAGTTACACAACCGGGAGCCCCCAGCTGGATGCACAAATTTAGGAATCATGTGTCCCCGGTGTTTTTGAGGTCCGTGGGAGTCGTGGAGGTCACAGAGGTAAAAAGTTGCAAAGCCTTCAGCAAGTGTAACGTGAGATGTCCTTGCAAACACACATGAGATTTTGGACGTGCATGCTTCGTAGAGGTAGTACCAAAGTCTGCAGCCTTGCAGCAGGCTCACTCACATTGTACAGAAAGGATGGACCACACAGCAAAAGTGTGACGCCTGTGCATCCGCCATACTTCACACTTATAGAAACCTTGATCTTGCCATGTGTCCTGTTTGCAGGCGCCATGAGTCTTTAGCTAACCGTTTCCTTCCGACCACAAAAAAAAACGTACGTCAGACCTGCGGATGCCAAAACGTGGGAAGCCGTAGAGTTTCCTGATCATCCTCCGTATGTGCTTACAGGCAGCCTATGGGCTTGAAATTTCACAAGATGTACTTGTGTGGTCGATGAGTTTATTGGTGTTTTTTGCACGTACAGAGCCCGTCGAAGGAAGTACGGCTTTAGCTTGTTAGCTGAGGTGTTTCATTGCGTTTCAACAGTCCAATCCATTTGTTACACACATTTTGTCCTGCCTACATATCCTGTTTTTCCAATAAACAGAAGTTGGATACTTTGATAAGGCCGTTTCAGGTGGACTTTAAAACTTATGTCTACACCTTGAAAAGTGCTTACAAGCTGTGACCAAAGTGCTCTTCTACTTATTAACAGGATGGTAACAGTCCTTTAGGAAGAGATCTTCCTGTTTAGGAATTTACAGGAGAAAAAGAAAGAAGATCCTAAAAGCCAACACTTGCACAGCACATGTGTGGGATTAGCAGAGCTGCTCCCACTAATCCAGCTGCTGAAGTGAGCATTTATATTGTCTGATGTGTTACTGTCAGCGGGTATTTCCTGGCAGCAGATGGTGACAGTTTGCCTACTTAACTTCAGCACAACACGTTCATACACCCTCACAAACACACACACACACAAAGAGGCACCTGAACTACACAAACGTCCCCCTTACAGAGACTAATTCACAGTCTTCTCCTTCCTACACCCTCCTCTGACAGGAGCAGGTACTGTACGCCGCTTGGCTGCATCCACACAAACACAAACACACATCTCCCGGTGACAAAAGGCCGCCTGCATAGAGAGTGACATCAGTCCTGTTTCCCACAGATGAGACAGGAACTATGGATGACAGATTGATTGAAAGATCTTCCTCTCTCTCTCATCCATCATTTTAGCCTGTTCATCATCTTCTCGCTGCTCAATCCATCTGCCGGAAAGAGAGAGGGAAGGAAAGAGAGAAAGAAAGCCACTTAGGTCAGCCCTGACCATCAAGCCACCCAGAGGAGGCCTCCGACAACACACAGCTGGGGCTCTACCCTCACAGAGAGCAGGAGGGCCCTGATCTATTCAGCTCCAATCAATGCAAAGTGCTACTTAGCCGACCTTGTCTTTCTGAGCATCAAGGTATCGGTCATGCTCCTGATGATGAAGATGATTGAGGGTTATCAGCCCTGTGATGGCTGAGCTGCCTGATAATCTAATACCAAAAGTTCTGTGCCTCACTGAGGTTTGGAAAAGCCCAAAATTTAATCTGAAGACACGGAGGGATTTGTCTAAGCCGCTCTAAGATATGTCTCAGCTGATGGTGCAGGAAATTTTTATTTTTTTTATTTTTTTTTACCCTAAACTTTGTAATTACAAGTGTAAGATAAATGGAGACGGAGGTAAAACTGCAAAAAAGGAAGAATTTACTTTCTAGGTCTGAGGCAAAACTGCCTGTTTCAGGTTGTTTGTCTTCAGTAAAACTTATCTCATTTATTTTAAGTTAATATATAGGCTTATCTCTAAACAGTATGATGAATAACAAAGAGTTTTTAGGTGCTAGCAGTGAAAATAGCATCATTTTATCATAGAAAACCTGTGATAAGAATACAGTTTGGAAGATAAATTATGACATAAACCAACAATTAGTGGGAACATTTGAAAATAAAGAGCTCATACAGTTAAGACATCCATCTCCAAAAGTCATGAGTTCCCCCATCATGGACGATTTCATGATTTTAAATGAGCCCATATGATGTCATAGCAACCAATCAGCAAAAATCCCCATTTTTAATTTTTGATCATTTCTCAGATCATCCAGAAAATCTGCCACAGCATTTCAACCAATCAGAGAAATCCCCCATTTTTCTGATTGGTTGAAACGCTCTGACATCATATGGGCTCAGCAGATGGAAGTTACACATGGTGGGTTAGTAGTGGCAGATCAGTAGTGTCTGATGCCTGAGATATTTCCATCAGTCTGTGTAAGTATCTATGCTCCATTTAAATACAGTGTTTGTGCTGTGATCTCAAAGCCCTTTCAGAATAAAAACCCAGTGACTGGACACTCAGTTAAAGTTAGTTAGTTAGTTGAACTGCAGAGTAAAGCTCTCTGATCAGAAGTGAAACTCTGCACTGTACTGTACTGTACTGCTGGGCATCATTAGAGACAGCATAGTTATAGCTGGGTCATTGAGCTTTGCTAATCTCTGAAAGCAGACTGAACTCACTTTTTGCAATAATAAAAAAAGGTCCTTCAAAGGCCAGCGTGTGTCTGAGGGATTTTAGTGGGAAAAGACAGCTTTGTAATTGAACCATCATTTCTGTGTGATAATGGGACTCAGCTATCCCTGTTCTGTCTGTGCTTATTACAGCCAGTGAGGATTTTTTGCTGTCTAATTCCTCCTAAGCCCGTTGGGTGCTCTGGCTCAGCTAAACTGGGTTGTCCACTGTTTCATGTGGAGTAACTTTCTATGTGACAGAGAATTAATGTGAGGGCTCGGTCTGTGTCCAGCTGCCATTATCTCCTTTCTTACTCACCAAATATATATTTAATACCTCCTCTTCTGCTTTGTATATGAATTGACTGACTCCAGAATGACACTTTCCACCATTGTGAGCATCAGCCGTGTCTCACTGACTGAAAGCAACCGTGTAGAAAGTAATGATAACATAAAATAGGAGCAATTTTCTAAAACCTTTTCTGTATTTTAGTGCATTTACCAGTCTCCACCTTCCCCTCTTTTCTTCTGCCTATTTTGTCTTTTTACATCCATTTCATAGTCATTCAACCTCCATTCAGTCCATGTTTATCTCTAAATGACTTCCTCATCAGTTTTCTGCACATCCACACACACAAATGTTGAAATTTGGATTTTCTTTCTCTGCAAAGATCTAAAAAGGTTTATTATGCAGAGCTAACAAAATCAAACTCACTAATGACCATGTTGTATCTTGTTTCTTTAATAATTACAGCATGTGTGAGATTTGCTCCTTTATCATTTGTTATGTGTCTGCTTGTTTCTTGACTCGGATAAACCTTGTAAATATGGAGTTTTGACCTTTATTTGCTTCAGCTGCAGAAGGTGAGATGACTCTGAGGAAGGCCTTTGTTTTTAAATGTTTGAGTCATATTTTAGTACAAAGCCTCGTTTTGATGCTTCAAATAAAATCAGACGTGCAATGGATCAAAATATTGTTGTAAATCAGAATTATTTCCTGAATTTCCCCTCTGGGGATTATTAAAGGAATATCTTATCTTATCTTATTTCAAAATAAAAGCCCACTAATGCTTCAGAGGTGCTAATGCTTTACTGTGAAACATCTGCAGGGATAATATACCGTATTTTCCGGACTATTGAGCGCACCTGTCTATAAGCCGCGATTGAATTTATTCAAACAGTTTCATGTGGTCCACTCTGACCGGGTCTGATGTGACGAGGCTAAATGTATCGGTGGCGCGGAGCTTGTTAGCTTGTAAAAAGTCAACGAGCTTTGTGCCGCTGATACTTGAGCCACACCGGTGTTTAAGCCGCAGGGTTCAAAGTGTCGGAAAAAAGTAGCGGCTTATAGTCCGGAAAATACGGTATGTTTAATATATTCAACCCTGTTTCTTTCCAACTTGTATTTGGGG
>OOFC01007253.1:3529-13756 GCA_900323345.1 Pseudochromis fuscus
CTGACAAATTAAACAGGAAGTTAGAAATAAAGTCCCGCCTCTAATACAAACTGACCTCTAAATAGGTTTGGGAAGTAAAGGTCCGACCACAATTTCAGAAAATTAAAAAGAAATATAAAAGACTAGATATTAGACACGTTTTGTGTTTAAGCTTGTGGCTCCTGATCACTGCAAAACCTTTGAAAATGTGTCGTTTGAGGAAGATGTTCAACATTTGAATGGTAATAAATTGCTATCAGATGTCCCAGACCTTGCACATTTTTCACAATAAAAGCTCTGCTCATATTCCAGCATCAAGAGTTTGTTGGTTTTACAGATTGTTAGATTGTTTTAATCCAACATTTTCCAGCATTTTATGGATTTTAACCAATATTTGTTGTTTTTAATCCAACTTTTTCAATCATTTTGTTATTTTTTCTACTTATTATATTGTTTTTTCTAACATTTTCCAACATTTTGTGTTTTCTGCAGCATTTCGTGGTTTTCACCCAACAATTTGTCATTTTTATTGATCATGATATTGTTTTTATCACACATGCTCCAGAATTTTGTTGTTTTTACCAAACACGGGATGAAAAAAATAAAAACAGCCCATGTTTCTGGGTCAAATTAACCAATGTCCCAGACCTTGCAAATTTTTCACAATAAAAGCTCGGCCCATATTCCAGTATTAAGAGTTTGTTTTTACAGATTGTTAAATTGTTTTAATCCAACATTTTCCAGCATTTTATGGATTTTACTCAATATTTGTTGTTTTTAATCCAACTTTTTGCATCATTTTGTTATTTTTAGCACTTATTATATTGTTTTTTCTAACATTTTCCAACATTTTGTGGCTTTTTTGTCCAGAATTTTGTGGTCTTCACCAAATATTTTGTTATTTTTATTGATCATTATATTGTTTTTATCGCACATGCTCCAGAATTTTGTTGTTTTTAGCAAACACAGGATAAAAAAATAAAAATTAACCAAGGATGTAGTGAGTCAAACACTGAAGCTGTTGTTCTGAGTTAAAAACAAACCAGCACTTTTTAAATTGTGCAGAAAGAAAGTAATCAATGCAGTAACAGAACAAAGTGATGAAAACGATTAAAAAACCCCTGAGGACATTTAGTTGGGATATGTCACCAGTACATATCAGCTGTGATGATTGATGGAGCAGAAATGCTCTGTTCCTACAGCCCCATGTTTCTTTAAAGGTGCATTGTGGTGATTTACTGGAGTGCTGCAGGTCTGTTCGACTGTGCGACTCACCAGAGACAGACCATTAAAGAAAAAGGTCAAGTTGAAGCAGCAGAGGTCGAGATAACCCGACGTTTATTCCCCGTACAGCTCAGAGCTCGATCCTGGATTTCCCATCATATTTCCAGCAGCGGGAAAATAACTCATCCTGACGTCATTAAGAGGTTTGACGGCTTGACTGTTTTCCTCCTTCATGCGTCCAGATCATTTTCAAAACTAAAAAAATAAATAAAAATATTCCCACCGGTTGCCAAAACTGTTGCCTAATATTTCATAATCACCGTCGTTTCCAGTGACACTAATTCCAGGCAGTTACTCTCATAATGAACATTTCTTCGTACCAAACATCATTACAACTGTAATCAGGATGTTAATAGAGGACGAAGAAGAGGAGGAGTACGGAGAATGATCTTTCTTTTTTAAAATCAGATCAGTGTTAATTCGCTGAAGGCGCGAATAAAGACCAATTAAATCAAAATAATGAGACTCAAACGCTGATGGTTCGCTGTGAATTTTGCCTTAATGAAATAGGAGCGACTGCAGCAGCGTCCCCCTGAGGACACCAGTCAAGATGCTCCCACTACATGTTTATTGGTGTTTTCATGTGGAGGTCTGCCAGGAGACACTGGCTCATTTTCACACATATGAAACCATCACTGTTCAACTAAGAGGTGTTTCCACTGCAGGCACCACACACCACACACAGCCCAGCACAGCCTGGGTCCAGAGGAAGAGACCTTTTACAACTACCTGCATCATGTGTGTAATTATTTTACCATTTATAATCAATCTAGTCGTAATAAGATTAAAGCTAATTTGGTTTCTCCGTCGTATCAGCCTGCGGAGCCTATTAAACACGTCTTAACAGTCTCTGCAACTGTTTTTTTTATTGTCTAAATGTAGACAATCTGCAAAATTAAATGCAGATCTACTCATCCACTCTAGATATGCAAATTAAAAACTTGTATTTTCTCCAAATTAAAAACAGTTTTCAGTTAGAAGCCGGATCTCTGGTAATGGCTGTGGTTGATATGATCAAATAAAGTCTGAACCACAGAGGAACAGGCTGGGGAATAAACTGAGAGGAATAAATTAACTAAATATTTCACAATAAAAGCCTGATTAGGAAATCACGAGTTTCTGCCCACTTAAACACTAGCAGTGGGCTTTTATTTTGATAGGGTTACACAAAATGTTGAGCTTGTATTAGTGGCTGTCGTGATCCTGAAACAGAGGCCTGGTACCTACAGTAGGTTACCTACAGGTACAAAACAGCTAAACAACAATACAACAAGTGATACTAAGCAGCATAATCTTTATAAAGTGTATCTTATGGATCATCCTGAAATATTATCAGTAGCATATGATCAAGGTCCTCAGTGTATTTGCACTGAAAAGATGAAAAAACTGAATCATCTTAAAGATATAATTTCAACATTAACAAATATTTTCTCAAATAAAATCCAACGATCAAATAAAATCCTGGTGTCTAATGATAACCAGGGTTGTTGTTAATATTAACAAATAAAGCCACAAATAAATAAACAATGCAAGTGATGAAACATCAAAATTTCACAATAAAATCCCAGTTAAAAAATGAAGGAATTCTGTTCACTTAAACACAAACTCCGGGCCTTTATTTTGAAATGGTTAAAGGAGCTGCTGTGGTGTATTTGACCCCACGTAATACCTAATGTCTTCAAATAAATAGTTCACATTATTTCATTTATTTAATATTTAATGTTTTTTTGTAACTTAACATAAAAAGAAAATATATTTTCTCTGTCCAGTAAACACTTTGTAGCATCTGTGTCGTTAACAGGCCACAAAAAACTAGTTAATCTAAATAATTTAGATCTTTTTTTCAATACTTAATAAGTATTATGAGGTATTCTGGATGTACAAGTGGTGTGATGTCTAAACTCTGATAACAATTTGGATTATAATAATTTCCTGGAGGTAATTAATAAAGTGACCTCAGAGATAAAAGTCAATGTGAGGATAACAGGAGGGTTAACAGCAGCACTTAATGTTTTATTTTGAAGGCTCAAACTGAGGCTTTGCACTAAAACCTGAATAAACAGGAAACTACACTGCAAAAAACAAAAATCTTACCAAGTTTATTCATCTTATTTTTAGTCAAAATGTCTCATCCCACTTGATTTAAGATAAATTCACTTTACAAGTAACATTTCATCAAGATGGAGGGACTTGTTTTAAGACGATGCATCTTAAATATCTTGTTGAGTCAAACAATCTTGAAATGATCTCGTTATGAGTTTTACAAGAAAAAAGGTTCATTTTACATTTCATACATTTTTCAAGCTGAGGTGTTATTTGTGGAAGACAGATCATCTGGATTTAAGATTACTTGATTCAAGTAAAAACATTTTATTTGAAAATCAATTTGCTCATTTTAAGATCTCAGTATTCCAAATATCATATTGTATTTCAAGAAATCTTACCAAGCAAATATTCACTTGCTCTATTGGCAGATTTTTCACTTTAAAGGCTTTTAAAGGTAAAAGTACCTTGAATTTTTTTTTTTTTTTCTTGTTTTTGGAGGGGCATTTTTCCAGTGTAGAAATAAATGGTAAATGCAGTACATTTATATAGCGCTTTCATGACCTAAGCTAGGTCTCAAAGCGCTTTACAACGCAACTCATTCACCTATTCACGCACACACTCACACACCAATGGCTACCGAGCTGCCATGCAAGGCCCTACCCACCATTAGGAGCAACTTATGGTTCAGTATCTTGCCCAAGGACACTTCGACATGTGGACAGGAGAAGCCGGGGATCGAACCTACAACCTTACGATTCACCCGCTCTGCCAGCTGAGCCACAGCCGCCCAAAAATAAAGTCCCGCCTCCAACAGCAGATCGAGGTCTGGTACCTGCTGCAGTTCAGCTCGGTAAAGGCGCCGCTCGCTCTCTGAGGACTCACCGGCTTCAGAGTCGACAGTTGATATTTACTGTTGTGCTCGACTTATCAAAGCTTTAATTATAATTGCAGTAATATTCAAGTCGCTGTAGAAGAAATAAGGACTCGGCTTTTGCCTACGTGTGCTGTAATGGTACAAACTGAGATTAACATCAGCTCATTATGGAGCTTTCCAGCCGGGTAGTTCAGTAACACACCGCGAGCACAACTTCAATAAACTCAGAGAAAACAACTGCTGCATCGGCTCCTTCTGCACAAAAACTACAAGCATCCGATACGTCAAATCCACACGGTGATAGGAGGGAAATACAAGTTGACTTTGTTGTTGACATTAATTTGCCCACGTCTGAATACCTGCAAATGAGAGCAGGGCTTGTCATATTTGATAAATTCTCCTCCGCAGAGGGACAATACTCCAGAGGCCAGATGAGAGAGGCTGAACAACTTTGAAGAAGTGTTTTGCTGAGTTGATTTATTGTCAACAATGAATCGCTCGTCTTCATTTCTTTCTCCTCCGCCACGCACATGCGAAGGCTCCCTTTGAAAATTATGCAGAGACTGACTGAGCGCCTTTCATTGTTTAAGGTCAGGATGTTCATTAAAATTGACAGACTGACTGGGTGATACTTTGAGGTGTTGCCACTGCCTTGACCTTTTTCAAAAAGGCGGCGTTGGACTTGCCATTTGGGACATTTTTTTCCCGTGAAGTGATAAACATTCCCCCCGACTGCTCCTCTTCAAACCCCGATCGGAGCTGTGATCTCAATTAGCTGCAAAAGAGAGATGAATCATGGAGCCGGGCTGACACGAGGCGGCTCGCTCTCTCAGCGCCGCCTCAGTCGAGCTGATCGGAGCAGCAGCTTTTATCTTACTGCTCTTATCCTGTTTGTTGTTTATTTGCTTCCTTCAACTTTGTCTCCTTTTACTGCCCTTATCAAAAAATACCATTTTTCTTAAGATGAAAACTTGAACTCAGTTGAAACCCAGGTCTCTGATAAACATCCGGGACAGTGGTGGATGTGAAGGAACCTGAGCTCTGATCTCAGACCTGGACCAGGACATAATCCACCTGCTGGGACTCTGCAGACTGAACACTGCTGATCACTGGGAGTTCAAACATTACACAACTTATCTGTTGTTTGGGTCAAATACATAAATAAATGAAGATATGTTCAGCATGTTGTTGTCAACAAACAAACAAACAAACAAACAAAATATAAATGTAAACAAGTTCATTTCACCTTGAATTTTACTCACTTAGTTTTGTTCATTTATATCAGGTGATTTATTGATGTTTTCAGGTTTTCAAATACCTTTCGTTGTCGACAGTTTCGACAGATCTCTTGTGTCTTCTTCAGGACGTCATCCAGATGTAACATCAGCTGATGAGGCACATCACCAAATGACATCTGGATGACGTCCTAAAGAAGACAGAAGAGATCCGTCGAAACTGTCGACAACGAAAGGTATTTGAAAACCTGAAAACACGAATAAATCACCTGATATAAATGAACAAAACTAAGTAAGTAAAGAAAATATAATCTCTGTAGGAGCCAAATTCATCTTTTGGTTTCATGAAATTGGATCTTTTAGTCCCAGTAAAGGTTTATTCCTTATTAATCATATTAATATTACAATAACTGTGACAGTGACCAGCCTGACTTCACGCCTTCATTTCCCATGTTCCTCTGGTTTCCTGTCACCTTCACTTTGTCAGGTGTATTTGAAGTTTGGCTCAGGTAGAGAAGCACTACACAGCTTTTTGACAGCATTTGATTTGTAAATAAAAACATTGTCCTGGAGGCTTGAAGATGTTTGTTAATTATTTAAATAGTCAGTTGGATCCTGTTGTGTGAGAATATTTTCAACAAATTATTTCATTTTTGTTCAATTCCCGTGGGATCTTTTTCTTCCTCTTTCCTGGTCAGGTACAGCAGGTCTGACTGTACCCAGCATACCTGAATATAACGGCCTGTACTGTCTAAATTGAACAAATATGGCAAAGATGTTCCAGTAAAAGCCTCAGTAAGAAATGAAGGGATTCTGTCCACTGACATGTAGTAGACTTTTATTTTGAAATGGTTAAAGAAGTTTTACAGTGTAATGTTGAAATGAAGCTTGAAGTATGAAGCTTCATACTGAAATCTGACCAATTACACTGTTTAAAAATAAAGTCCTGCCTCTAATACAAGCCGGCCTCAATCAGAGGCCTGTTACTGTTTCAATTAAAAGACAGGATTTCAAGATCTATGATACATTGTGTAACCAGGCGTGTGCGGAGTTTCAATTTCAAATGTCCTCAAATAAAAAAATGTAGCAAACAGAGGAAATAAATAATAAAGTCCTGCCTCTAATACAAGCCAGCCTCTAATAGAGGCCTGTTACTGTTTTAATTAAAAGACAGGATTTCAAGATCTATGATACATTGTGTAACCAGGCGTGTGCGGAGTTTCAATTTCAAATGTCCTCGGATGAAAAATGTAGCAAACAGTGGAAATAAAAAATAAAGTCCTGCCTCTAATACAAGCCGACCTCAATCAGAGGCCTGTTAGCTTTGCTAAATAAAGACAGTGTTTGGAGCTGTACGTTGTTGTTTAAATGAGAGATGAAGATGTCAGACTCCTCTCCTGCCTGCTCCCTGCAGACCACAGTGGGAGGTGAAGGCTGTGGACGGACAGCTGCTCCCCTCACTGTGGTGGGTGTTAGTGGGTGAGTGACAGGGCTGGGAGTGCTGCCAATAACGATGATCTGCAGCCGCGGCGACGCTCCCTCCTCTCACACCACGGATAAGTTACTTCACCTGATTGCATCCTCCTCGCAGAGTTCAACTGTCACGGTGCATTTCACTCCGACCACGGTGCCAGAGTTGGTTTGGTCATCGCTGTTACTCGTGTGCGAAGATCCGAGGATGATACTCGCACATCACGACGATAGCGTTGCCTTCGCCTTGAGTGTTTATGTAACCAGGACTCCAGCTGTCACTCTGATTGTTTACCACTCTGTAATTATCCTGCTACTTCCTGATTATCTTCATCTGAATGATAATATTTCTATTTAATGCTAATGCTTAATTGAGCTTGTTGCTAAAACTGCTCATTGCTAACCACATAGACTGTATGTGGAAATGGACCAAGCTAACTGGCTGATCTGAGGACTTATTTTAAAGCTGGGGGTTTGGTATCTGAACGTAGCCATGCTGGTTGATTGGAGCCAGAAATGACCATATTTGGACATGAAGGGAGGAGTGGGGATCCTTGAACCTGAGTAGACTGTGTGATGTGTGTGAGGCTGGAGTTCAGCTCATGATTTAAAATTAATTGAAGTCAGTTGGATCCAGAGGTTTTTTAGAGCCAGCACCTAGTGGCCATCAGTGGTATTGCACTTTGTTTCGAGACCTTTTTGCTTTGTCCATTTCCATATACAGTCTACTTTGCTCACTCAGTCAAAGCCAATCATGTAATAACAGCTGATAACGTAATGAATTTGCGATTTTTTAAATGTAATAAGCCAATAACGTAATAAAAGTCCTGAACCAATAATACCAATAACTTACCAATAACTTACCGATAACTTACCGATAACTTACCGATAACTTGTATTTTGATAACTAATGATTTATTACATTATTGGCTCAATTATTACATTTACAAAGTCTTTTTCTTATAAAAAATTTAATTAATTAAATTTAATTTGAATTAATTAAATTAATCAAAAATTATTACGTTATCGGTTAAAGACTTTTATTACGTTACTGGTCTATTACATTTCAAAAAGGGCAAATTTATTACGTTATCAGCTGTTATTACATTATTGGCTTCAACAGACCTTTAAACCTCAACTTGCTGCCATCTGATCTTTATTTTGTAAACTATGTTACAAAAGCTAGCTAGCTGTGAGTCTTGTCAAATTTCTGGAGTAGCCGCTAACAAAGCTAGCACAAGTCATAACCCTTTTTTAAAAAAATCTATAATCTTGCAAACAGTTTCCTCTATTGATTTAACTCTTGATAAAATCAGAAATATAATTCACATGTCTAATGTAAAATAACATGAAAAACTGTGAATGTCCATACATTTTTCAAATTTATAAACACTAATTGACATGTAACAAAAACTAAACTAAACCTCGACATGATTAGTGATATTTAACCATCAGAAAGTATTGTTTTGTACTTAGATTTAGACTGATGTGTTGTACAATTATCAAAGTTTCCAGGACAAAAACATGAAAGTTGCTGTGAATCTTTGTTTTTCACTGTGGACGATGGTCGATGGAGCTGCACTGAAGGTAATTCACGGTAAAAACATCACGTGTCGACAGAAATGAAACTTTTCCTCTGACAGGAGTTTGCTGTGGTTCAGTTTGGGCTGTTCACCGCTCCTGGAGGCTACAGCGTGTTCTCTCCTCGCCATCTGTGGCGGTTATGACGGGGCGAATGTCTGGGGGGGAGGTTTATGCAACGGGGACTGCAGGGATCATCAAAGTGAACAGATTTCAACTTCTGCACGCCATGCAGGATTTGTTTCCCAAAGTTTCTGTTTTTGTAGAAACACTGTGAGTTTGAAGTAACTTTACTTTGTTCCCGTCACGTGTTCAGACGCTGGATTCATCACAACACAATCATTGAGGTTTCATCCAGGGTGTTGTAGGATACACTCTCTGCAGCTACAGTGTCGACGCTCAGACCTGTGATGCTAACATTACATCATCTGTTGGTTTGTGGCGAGTTTGGTGTTTGAATGTGGCCATGTTGAATTTTTGGATGTGACCATATTTGGATATGAAGGGAGGAGAGAGGACCCTTGAACCTGAAGACACTGTCCATCGTGTACGAGACTCAAACCTGACAAACTAACCACACCCCTAAATCCCTTTGAAGTGTAAAATCTACCGTATTTTCTGGACTATTGAGTGCACCTGTCTATAAGCTGCTATTGAATTTATTCCAACAGTTTCATATGGTCCACTCTGACCGGGTCTGATGTGACGACGCTAAATGTATCGGCGGCACGGAGCTTGCTAGCTTGTAAAAAGCTAACTAGCTTCGTGCCACTGATACATGAGAAACACCGGTGTTTAAGTTCAAAGCATCGGAAAAAAGTAGCAGCTTATAGTCCAGAAAATACGGTACCTAATTTCTGAACAAACAAAAACTGTAAAGATTCGAAGGATGTTAAAAAACTGATGTTGAATGTTTCTGTATCACGATGTATTTCTGGCAAAAACAAGACATGTAGGTGGGACAAAACATTTGGAGCAATCTGATTGGACCATTGAAATAAAAAAAAATAAAAAAACACCATAGCTAGTGAGCTAGCTAACATTAGTAGTCCAACAAACTACTGAGCCGTACCACAGCTGCTGCTCTGTCCGGGTTTCTGGTTTAATCTGCTGCTGACAGCAGGTTGATTGACAGGTGGACAGAACGATACTATTGGTTGAAATCACTCGGGGGGAAAATGACAGAAGCAAAAAGCGTTGTCACAATAGATGACAATTACAGAAGAGACGTCTTTAGATCTGTTGACAAGATATTGAATTATGAATGAATTATATGTTCTACGCAGGTTGTGAAGCCTAAAACAACTCGTTGTGATGACGAGTCCAGAAACCTGATCTCTGACAGACCTCCTCATGGTCGCTGAGCTTCAGTTGCTGTTCAGAGTCACCGAGGGTTGCGTTACCTGAGAGGACCCTTTGTCCTCCAGTACAAACCTCGTCCCCGAGGGTGATTCACTGTCATGTTTGTGGCATCATCCTCACAGCTCAGACAAAGGAGGCTCTGTCTGCACGATCTGGATTTGAAAATGGACTACATGTAGTTTCAACTCATCGGGGATGTGTTACCCCGCCTCTCTGCCAGTGTGTTTTTCCTCTTTACAAGCACTGCTGTTCACTCCTGTGTGTGTGTGTGTGTGTGTGTGTGTGCGTGTGTGTGTGTGTTTGTTTTATTCCCAGTCGGGGTGAAGAAGCTGAGGAACATCAGATAATATGGCAGAACAAGAGCATAGCAAACAGCATCCTCCACCTGAGCGCCCC
>OOFC01007259.1:2758-14298 GCA_900323345.1 Pseudochromis fuscus
AAAAGAGTTTGGCATCTAAAAAAAAAAAAAAAAAACTCGAATCAAAGTCTTGAAACTGTTTCACAAACTTTAAACTAATACATTTGATCAAGGTTAAATTATATTATAAATTGTATCATCTAGGTTTCAATGTCATCTTTGGGTCTATTACTTTAGAAAGGAGTCTCACATCACCTGAGAATAGAAACTGTTTCAGTGCTAAATAATACATTACACCATCACTAACACTTCTGATTCATGGATAACTCGATGGCAAAATGTTACAAATTGTAATAGAAGTAACATCCGACATGCAAACCCCTGCTCTTCCTTCAAAACCACCCATCACATGTGGTGGTGGTGGTGGTGCACATGTGCATGTACATGAGGTGAGACTGGACTACAACTGTTAAGAAACCGCGTGGGTGTAGTTTTTGATTAAATTACTTAAATAAATAAATAATTCAAATCTGTTGCTCTTGTCCTACTTGAGCAAGATCCAGCATACTTAGCTAAGTGTTTACAAATTCAAATTTCAATATCCATCTGGCCGTACCTTCTGCTGTTTAGATATTTGTAACGTGTACAGTCTATCAGATTTACAGTATCCGACAAAAAGTGCATCTTGTATATTCTCCCTCAGTAGATGATGTGCAGCTGTGCAGTATAATGGTGAAACTGAAGCTGTGGATGTTTGACGGCCTTACCAAAAAAATAAGAGGATGTCACTGACAGCTGCATTAAATAAAGGTTATTGTTAAAGTAATTCAGGTTAAGTTTGATGATAAATTGTGTTTTAACATTCAGACTTTAGAGCATATTTATCTTGGTGTATTACTTCAAATTTAAGTAGATATTTTATATTCTGAACTTCAGCAATTGGCATAAGTGAGGGAAAAAAATAACCATTTAATTTAACTGTTTCATTGTGTACTGTGATAATGCAACACAACAATCATCTGACCCACCTTTAATATTTTCAAAAATGTCTACCTAGTTGTTAGTTTGGGTTAGTTGTTAAAAACAACTTTTTTTAACCATTGTGTGTTGATAAAGTTATAATTGAACTGACTGAGTTTAGTTTAGCTACAGTCACTACAGGTTAGTCCTTAAGCGACCTTCAACACATCCTCTCTTCAGTGTGTGTTGGCCAGAGCACCAGTCTGTGTGTACTTTTGTGTGTTTGTCTATCTATAAATGTATGTTTGACAATTTTAATTTTTTTTCTATTTTTTGCTTTGTGTTTTTGTTTTTCTGAGTTTTGCACACACAGGATTGCTCCCTGGGTGATTAATATTAATATTGACATTGGTGATAAAAGGATTGTTTTCCATGTAATTTCCATCTGCCCTTCAGCAGGCGAGACAGCGAGCAGCCAACACGCTGGCTAATCCTCCCATCTCGCTGCTGAGTCCTGCTTGTTCAGGTGATGGCATTATTTAGGCCAGCTGACATGGCTTAAACAGTCTGCTTCTACATGCTACTAAATAACCAGGTCGTTTCAAGGTGAATGCTGTGGTTGAAGATCCTGTGAAAAGGGCTCTGAGGTCAGGACGCCGCTGACCTTTGTGGCCCCTTCCTGTCGGTCTCCACGTCCTATAATTACCAGTCAATTCAGCTAAGAAGTCAATTGATGTCATTTATTGATACAGGGCTCGATTGAGAATGACCTCATAGACAATGTACGCTACCTGAATCCAACAAATGTGGGTGATCACAAAACTGTATTACCAAGCAAGAATTAGAGTAAACTACAAAGCTATGGAGGAGCAAAAACCTCCATCCTCACATGATCCATAGATATGTTCGTCCTGCTTGTGTGTGGAAATTTTCAACAAAATCCATTAAGAGTTGAGACATGTCACTGTTTTCAGTTTGGCTTCCTTCTTCTTCATTGGTGTTGTGCTGCTCTAAGCCAGTCACTGGTGGACAAAGTACTCAACTTCAATACTTGAGTCAAAGTACTGATACTCATGGTTAAATCTTACTCAACTACAAATAAAAGTTATTGGTCAAAATGTTACTCAAGTTAAAGTACTAAAGTACTTACCTTTATACTTAAGTATTCAAAAGTACAAAGTAAAAGTACATTTTCTAATATCAGTACATTGCTGTATTGTTCTCAGTGTCCGAGTCAATCCCCGACTAACGTCTACTTCCTGTTAGTGTGGTATTTTAATCTGAAAGTGCTTTGATGAAAAGAAAACTCCTTCCTGCAGAGTGTGCATAATACTTTGTTGGTCTACTGTTTGTTCTTGCTTTTTTGTTTTCAATTTCCCATCGAGAGGCTAACATGCTGTTTAGCGTTTAAAAAAAAACGAAAACCGACAAAACCGTGCTGTTTCCTGTCTTCCCTCTTTATTGTTCGGTTCCGCTGCCGGTCACTTCCTGCCGATTTGCGCATGCACGACGGTAACTCTACCTGGACAAACTGCTTGAAACGCATTGCCAGCATTGATAAAGTAAGTAACCACACACTTTCTGAATGTAGTGGAGTCCAAAGTACAATATTTACCTTTGAAATGTAGCGGAGTGAAAGTAAAACTTTCCAAAAAACAAATACTCAAGTAAAGTACAGATACTGAAAAAATGTACTTAAGTAGCCTACAGTACTCAAGTAAATGTACTCTGTTACTGTCCACCACTGATACCAGTTCTCTGTCATCACTGTCTTTGTCACGACATTCACCCATTATCAGCAATACAGATTTTTGGGCTTGTTGGTGGTGGAAACAATTAATTACACAGTGAACGGCCGAGATTGCAGTCCCCAGAAATCACTAAGAAAGCACTGGGCTGCAGAATCTGGAGAGTCTCAGTAGCAGAATGGATGACATCACATGTGGAGTCATGTTAAACAACAACTGAGATGACATGTGAAAACTCCCTGGGTGTGTGGTATGGACATGGCCCCCACTGCTAACATTGCAATGACTGGGCTGCAGAAACTCTAGGGTGACTAGGGTGACAACATTTGTTGCAAGCAGCAAGTCCCCCACCTTTTTCCTTGTCACTCCCAGACTATTTTCTTGTAGCCATGTCTCTCTGGAGTATTTTCTTGCAGCCATGTGTCTGTGAAACACATAACACTACACTCAACCAAGTCCCTTTGATTCCTTTCTGGGGCCGTTAGCTCGTCCATCTTATTGTTCAGCAAACTTACATTTCCCATGATGACAGGAGGAAGATACGGCTTATATATCTCCCTTTCTTCATCAGGCTCTGTTGTCTGGGCTTAGCTCTTTTTCTCACATCACTTCTTTTCTCCTCTGCATCCTCTGCGTGGAGTTGCTGGGCAACAGTAGCAACGCAGAATGAAAGAGGTAATAATATGACAAAAAAAAAAGTGCAGAAGTCTTCCAACCAGCACTTTCACAGAGAGAAAGTCACCAGCAATAATCCAAACAAGCATCACAAAAGTTAGAAATAAAGCACAGAGGAAAGGAGAGGAAAAGCAAGAAGACATGGCAATTGGGGGATAATACAAGCCTGTACCTGGTTGGCAACATGAGATTTGTGCCATAGAAAGGGAAAATACATAATCTACAGGAAGTCTTGCAGGAGAGTTTTACCTTAGTTTTGAGGCCTAATTATCATTTTTGTAAAATAACTGAAGTGATCTTTTCAAGCAGCACAGTCTACAACATCCTAAATCCTTAAGGGGGACATATTATGGAAAATCCACTTGTTAAAGCCTTTTATATGTATTGTTTGGGACACTAGCAGAACAAGGGCGGGGTAAATGACCGGGCCCTTTAAACCCAAATAATAAAGCTCATAATAACATCATTTTACAACATACACATGCCCACAACAGTGGGGCTTACAAGCTTCAGCACCACGGAGAGCGACTGTGTCATTTCGAAGTCCATCAAATGGACATCAAGTCTAACAAAACAAGAGAACAACAAAAACGTTAGGCTACATGGTCACTAATAATAAAACAACACAAATTCAAAGCAGTTCAGCACCATGGATAGCGACCGCATCACTTTTACACCCACACTATTTCAACTGAGAACCTGTATCAGTAGCTGTAAAGTTTAGTAAAACTGGCACAGCGGCCACATGTTCACCAACAAAATTTTATTAAGACGAGCTATAGGACTATTCACCAGTATTTGAATACAACAAGCCTTGTGCTCCGCGAACTCGTCCACGATGCTCTGTATGTCCATTGTCTTTGCTCTCTCATTCTCTATCGGCTAACATGGCCAATACAGCCATGTTGAGGAGCCCTGTCCCACTGGACTCCTCAAGTGTTTTTTAACGAGTAATCTGGAGAATGAATGCTCAGAGGTCGCAATGGTGATGGGAGGAGTCAAAAATAAAAGTCAAAAATAAAAGTCATGGGAGGGCCCACTTTCTCCCGCTCCCAGACAGAGACGGCATTTTGGGAGCTGAACATGAACGGGTCTCAGAGTGGGAAAGTCTGAAGATGCCACCCGCTGTGTCTCTGTGTGGATGGCAAACACGCATACTCCTGAAAATGATGCCACTGTAGCCCCGCCTCTCCCTGAACCTGCATGTGCGACTGCCGACAATAACAGCAACAATGGCGGAATACAGCGTTGCACTAGTGCTGCAGCAGCTACTGGTAGTGATGTTACAGTCAAGCCTACGGTGTACATTTTAGGACATCCTCAGGTCTCAGAGTGAGGTATCAAGTGTCACCAAAACCCCTGTCATTTGTCAGACCAAATGGACTGATTTGTCAAACAAAACTTTGTCACTTGTCAAATCTCGCAGCCTCAGATGAAACGCCGTCAAACCTCTGGCTGTGACCGTGTACGTCGCAGCCATTTGTTTTCTTATTTTGAGATTTCAAAATAAAAAATGAAAAATAAGGGCTTAAGAGCATTTATTATATAATGTCTGTGCTGTTGCTGGCAGGTTCATGGGACAACTTCTGGGTCACGGAGACAAAATGAATGAAATGCCCTAAGGTAATTGACGTTTTTCAAAAGGCTTAATTAGTCCACTGTCACATAAGGCAACCTGAAATATAATAATTTAATATCCAGATGTCACAGCAAAAGATAGGACCTGAGCCACATGACCTTTTTACCCCTTTGGAGGTAAAAGTAAATAAATAAATAAATCACCAATCAAGGATGGAAACACAGACAGAGTGAGAGACAAAACTTAAAAATCTAGATCCAAAACATCTGGAATAAGGCAACATCATCATCATCATCATCATTTGTTTCTGTACAAATGAGAAGACATTTTTTATGAGATTGGTGCTGGGATAAACAGCATAATGCACAGTGGCCTGGACAATGACAACAAGATGAGAAAACAGATGACACACACACACACACACACACACTAAAAAACATGATGCAGCAGTGAGATACGGATGGGACTTCCAGGCCATCACTGCACCTGCATCCACTGCCAGGTACAAACATTACATTGGACTGACATCTGAGAGGAAGGAGAGACAAACACTCAGCCACACACACAGTCATGCCAACCTACACACAGACACACACTCGTACAGACAGCACACACACGGTGTAAATGTGCAGAAGCAGCAAACACGATGCACCAGGTTCCCAACTGCTGGGTATCTCACTTTTTTCTTTTTTTTTGTTTTGCTCTTTCCCACAACACCACGATAACTCTAGTTAATTCTGGAATTGGAGCTATTTTTATTGTTCATTTTGCCCATTTATTTTCTCTCTCTGAATGTTTTAACATGGTCATGTGGGTGTTGGGGCTTTCGATGCGCTCTGCTGACTGCTCAGATTATTGCTATCCATCATTTGTTTATATTCTCGTTTAGGAAAGGAAGGAGCTTCCATTACTGCGTTATAATTTCCTGAGGAGGTTACAGGAGGCCAGAGCCAACTTTTACTTTTTTATTTATTTACATGTTTTTTTTTTCCTTTCACACCCTGCACTGCAAGCTTCGACTTCATTGCTCTCTCATGGCTTCAGCAAAAAAGTCCTCCACACAACAAGATGCTGCTCTCTGTGAGTGCTACTTAACATTCTTCTGTTGATTACTCTGTAATGTCTATACCTCATAAAGCCTCAAAGGCCGATGCAACACACATGGATGAAAAAAGCACTGAACTCCAATGTGTCCTTCGCAAGTCAAAAAGCAAGCAAATGAAAATATTCCTTTCCAAAAAATGTATTTAAATAATCACTTCCTGCTTGAATAAGTGACAAATTTGAAAACCTGTGTTTTTTATTGTTTGGCCTATGGCTGCACTACAATAAAATATAGGTTAAACAACTCATATGGACCTTGCAGTAATCCAAACATAAACTCTTTATTCAGACTAGCTCCTGGCCTTTCAGAGAGGCAAGTATTTTGCCAACTCATGACCCTGAGGAGTACTGCTGCAGAATTATGATGCTCTGCGTAGCCCCCGATACTGAGCAATAACATCATACACCTGTCATGGTGTATTCCGGAGGTGGCTGTATATGTCCTGTCATGTTAACAACACAATAAATGTGATGCTAAGAGGCCAGTATGCTCTCAGATAAGCCATGTATCCTCTGGACTTCTGCCTTTGCTGTGGAGTCATCTTGTGTTAAGTCACCCCAACCGCAGCTGCAGGGGCTAACATGTTGGATAAACGATGATGCCGCCTGGCCGGGAGGCAGAACGGGGTCGTGACATTGTCTGAAGAAGCCCCGTGGCCATGTCAACACGCTCACTGCAGGCGTTTTCTGTTGTACTCTGGAAACATTGGGCTTTCAGGTGCTTCAGCTCCTCTTCCCTTTTCACTGTCCTCTCATTAAGCAGCCTCTGGGGACAAGCTTCTGGGCAGCTCTACTCTGGCCTGCAATAATAATGTTGATCCTCTAGGCTTTCAGCCAAACCCGGGGAACTTTCTATACTTAGAAAGACCATCATAAGCATATCTGCAATAACATTACCAACGCAGCAATGAAAAAAAATAAGGCTGGGCAAAGATTTTAGGGGTTATTCGAGCTTAGTGGAATAGTTAGCATCTGCTGTCTGATCTGTCTTAGGGGCAATATCATATCAGAATAATGAGGACAGATATACTCCAGCTTTGGAGAGTCTGCAAAGCAATCTCTGAATATCTTTGCCTTAACATATGATTTATTCAGCAGCAAACTGAGGACAGTTCCAAATCTCTATATCATTGTATGTCACAGAGGAATTACTCATGTGAAATGGGTATACAGGACTGTTATATAATGGCCAGCTACTTGAAGTAAATCCATGCACATAATGCTGTGAGACTGAAGGGCTTCAGTGAAGTTACAGAAGATTAGAAGAGAAAAACAAAACACAAAATATAGGTAGGCATGAACAGAAATTCAAACAAAATAAGTATTGAGAATTATTTGAAATTCAATCAAAGAATTTTCTGTATATCTTTTATTAAATGTGTTTTTTTTTCTGCATGCGTGGGACAGAACTTTTGAAAAATAAAATCTCTGTGTGCCGTTCAAGGACATCAACTTAAAACATAGAAACATACTGAGGAGCAGGATGTTTCTGTGTTAAGTTAAATAAAGACCCTGCATGCTTTGCTGTGATAAATAATACCTAATATAACCACAAGGCTGTGTGGAAATAAATTCCCCTAAAGTTAACAGTTTTGTCACAGTGAAGGATACAGCAGGACCTCTTGCTTTGTAACATCTCCCCAGTGAGACACATAACTACCTGTTGAGTTGATCAGAGTTTAACAGGTAACCAGACCTGGCCAGATAACTGTCATCTCTCATTGGAAAAATTCCCTCCCCAGATGCTGGGCTTTGCACAAGCTCAGCACTGTATACTTGTTGTAGAGCCACTGTTTTGATCTCCCAGACAGTTATGTGAGTAAGATCAAAGTGCACTGCTCTGATTACAAAACAGGATTTGCATCTAAAATGTTCTTGACTGTAAAGTGTAGAGTAGACTTGGACTCAGTAATAACACTTAGTCCTGAGCACCAAAAGGGTTGCAAGTCTTCCACATGACAGGATGCATAGTATGTTTATCTTCAATGTGTTTGTTAAGGTTAGGGGTGTCCAATTAACACGTTAATTGAGATTAATTAATTAAAGACATATTTAGCGTGTTATGTTTTTAATCTCTAACTTAACTGTCTGTATGCAAGTTGGCTTTTTTAATCCATTTCATGCATTGGGCTGTTTGTACTTGAGTTGTTGGGGGAGGAATGGTCAGTCACACCCTGAAGTGGACACTGATTGGCTCTCATTGTGTTTAGCATAAGCTGAGAGGCTCCCATTGTAGTTGGGAGAGCAAGGTGAGGAGTGGTGAGTAGCGGAGAGGAGACATGAAAATGGAGGAGCATGTGAGAGTTGTCGCCCTGACGGCACCATTGATAAAGGTAGAGTGATACGCCTTCTTTGTAAGGAGTTTGCTTACCACCAAAGCAGCTCAAGTTTAGCCTACCACATAAACACAACCCAGCCACAGCTAACGTTAGCAGCGAAGACATTAGCAATTTAGCGAGTCATAGCAAAGCTCTTCGCCAAACTAAACTCGAGGAAAACACCCCACGTATGAGCAAGACTGCGACCGACAGGCTGTTGCAAACACAGTGCAATCTAAATGGAGAGGACTGCATCTGTTCAAGTCTGTTAACCCTTTACCTCTGAGCGTAGCCCCAGCGCTACGGCTGCACATGCGTCTTTGGATTACCGTAATTACGTCACGGTTTACACAATTGGAAAAATTCCAATGGTGTCTGAGAGCTGAGATGTTGAACTTTACAGTGAATATAGTGTCATTACGGTAATTTCACTGGCGCCTCTCCCAGGGGCCAGCAAAACAGCTCATTTACTATATATTACCTGTTGTAATAACAGTGACGATGAAGCAAGAATAGCAGAAAAACACAAAAATGGATTTTGAGTTTTGAGTTTTAGTGAAGAAAAACTCTGCAATTGCATATGAATGTTAGATTTTGCATTTTAAATTTGAATTTGAAATCAAAATAAGCATAAAAAGTCCAGGTGGAAACTTGGAGGCTCAAGTGGTGAAGGGTTAAAAACGATAAATGACTTTTTAAAGCCACTGGTATATATCAATCTTTTGATCTGCCACAATAATTACATAAATTTAAATGAACATACCTCAAGTTGAGGGCTTTTCTCAGCAATTTTTGGTGAGATTAAAAAAGAGACTAATTACAGGTCAGAATTAATTAATCTCACATTTTTTAAAAATCTCTTGAGGACACTAGTTAACATATTTACATTCATATTCCTTTTAAACCTGGATAGCAAGCTGCATCTGAATAGATCTGCTGCTGTGTATGATGCTTTATCTCGAAAGGCAAAAATGATAACACTAACAATTGTATCTCGAATGTCTCCAAACTGAATCTATGCTTTCCTAGGGACCCTTATTTATTACAACTATGAATAAAATAAGAAAGTAATTCACATTTGACCTTGCTTCAGTTCACTCAATTGCAAAGTCAACACAACTAAACAGCAAAGAACAAGCACAACATTTTTTATCAGGTTTCATTAGGAGGTAAATAAAGAGTTTCAGAAGACATGTAGGTTGGCAGATTGTAGACACTCACACAGTAACTATCACTGAGGGACTCTTTGGGCCTTTAGAGCTGCACAGTGCCCAGCAGCGGAGGCGGTATCAGTGCAGGGCAGCTCTCAGTAAATGTGTGCAACTGTATGAATGTTAAGCAAGGCATTGTTGAAAGCAAGCCTGCATGCTCAGCAAACCTCTCCTGAATAAATAAAGCTTAAAATAGAGAGAGCAAGACATGTGACGAAGGTCATGAGACAGATTCCATGAACTTGCAAGTTCACATTACGCAGCTACGCCTGCTGCGACACCAAGGCAGCCCATTAAATAGAATTTAATATAAAGAAAGAAACAGTATTTCAGGGGCATAAGCCAAGGCTTTGGCAGGAAGGACCCGCATTTCACAGAGTGCTGTGCAACTTTGTCAGGTAAACGTGACTGTTAGGGACAAGCGAAGATTGATGGAATCTTTTTTCCCC
Organism: Pseudochromis fuscus; assembly: GCA_900323345.1. NCBI lineage: Eukaryota > Metazoa > Chordata > Actinopteri > Pseudochromidae > Pseudochromis > Pseudochromis fuscus. The sequence goes on from OOFC01007259.1 coordinate 12,722, forward strand.
TTGGCTCAGCAGTCTTTGATTTCCACAGCACAAGGGAGGAAGAAGGAGAGAGAGAGCGGAGGAGGAATGATAGATAGGAATTCATGTCATTTATATCCCTAGGTCAGTCTATCACACAACTGACTGAGAGAGAAAGCGAGCCAGAGAGAAAGAAAGATGGCGAGACACAGTTACCGTCTTAAAATACAGAAAATGTCTGTGTTTAAAACAGCCTCCTGTGTGTAATTTGCAGTAACAAGAGTATGGGTTCAGACGATCCTGTGAGCGTGAGTGCAGTGATTCATGCTGTCTCAATTAGCATCTATGTGCTTTTGTCTGATTAAATGAAATAACTCTGTTCCAGTCCTTGAAGCACAACTGTGTAGTGCTTTTCAATTTCCACCTATTGCTGCTTTGCTATCTAACATTTACTGGGAGGCAATGCATGAAGATGATTTAGGTTTACAACACTGTGCTTCTCCTGTTATAATTGCTTCTGCAGAGACATTGATTGATAAAAGCCTTCAGGGTCTCCAGGCCAGATTTAATGACAGCCTTTACAAAATACAGGGACACCGTGGCCATTGGAAAATGTCACGGCATATTGTGTTACGTTATTATGTATTTTTTCTTCTGTTGACTTTCACTATGAGTTGCTCTTGCAGTCATATGCTGTACTTCTGGGGGGTCATAGCCTCCCACTACTGTCAACCATAGCTGTGTCACACATACTTTAGTCCCACACAATAGCAAGATCTGTGTTCTTATGTAATAGGTTACATTATGTGTCCACATGTTTATTATATTGTTACGCAACTTCTGTTTCTATGTTCTCTCTAGGAATCATTTGCCACCATAGGTCAGTCAGTCATTTTCTATACCTGCTTTCTCCACACTTGGGTCACAGGGGTCTGCTGGAGCCTATCCCAGCTGTCAAGGGGCAGGAGGCGGGGTACACCCAGCACAGCTTTGCCAGCCTATCAGCCATTCAGACTCCCACTCGCACCTATGGTCAATTTCGACTAATCAATTCACTTAACAGGCATGTCATTGGACTGTGGGAGGAAACCAGAGTACCTGGAGAAAACCGAGATTCGAACCCTGAACCTTCTTGCTGTGAGGTACAAGTGCTAACCACCTCCGTGCCGCCCTTGCCACCATAGGTTTTGCAGAAAAACAATCTGAAATTCTTAGTGATTCTAACATCCATCCATCCATCCATCCATCCGTCTGGTCACTGGGGACCTGGAGCCTATCCCAGCTGACAGTGTTCGAGAGGCAGACTGCACCCTGGACAGGTCATCAGTCCATATAGGGTCATTTCACAGATATAAACAGCCTTAGCTAAATATAATTTCCTTAATTACCTCCGTCAAGGAGGTTATGTTTTTGCCGGGGTTTGTCTGTTGTTTGTTTGTCTGTTTGTCTGTTGGTTTCCAAAATAACTCTAAAAGTTACAGACGGATTTTGATGAAATTTTCAGGGATTGTCCAGATGGGGTTAAGGAACAAATGATTAGATTTTGGAAGTGGTCCGGATCACCATCTGGATCCAGGAATTTTTTGAAGGATTCTTTAACATTGGGAGATTCACCAAAA
>OOFC01007264.1:3369-23425 GCA_900323345.1 Pseudochromis fuscus
AGAGGTGTCTCAGTAAACATGACAGACAAAAAAGAATTAATTGTGTGCAAGAAGGCACAAGGCAACTCTGTAAAACTTAATTCAGCCAGTCTGATCCTTTTAAATAAAGTTCTATCAGCTGCATAGCACAATTAAACATTTCCAAATGAAGTAAAATCAAGTATGCAGTAATTCCATGATGGTCAGTTTTTTATATATATATATATATATACGATATACCGGTAGTTCGGAGTTTAGTTATTTTTTGGTAGTGACTAAACAATTAAATCAAAGTTTAAAATTCCCAACCAGTTGTCATGATTTCATCACTTGATTTTTGCCCATTGCCTTGTTTTGTGTTCAGTTCAAATTGTCAGTCATTATTATTTAAAGCATTAGAATCATCTCCTTATGTTCAGTTTTCATTTGTCTGATTTAATTTCTTCCATCACCTCTAACATGTTGTTTCCCCCCTCCTTTGGGTTGTGTTGGTGCTCCAGAACCAACAAAACGTATGCTTTCCTTCCAAGGGTTGGCTGAGCTGGCGCACCGGGAGTATCAGTCAGGCGATTTTGAGGCTGCTGAGCGCCACTGTATGCAGCTGTGGAGGCAGGAGCCTGATAACACAGGCGTGCTCTTGCTCCTGTCCTCCATCCACTTCCAGTGCCGAAGACTCGACAGGTGAGGTGTGGGGGGTGGGGCTCAACGCACACTGAGCATATGATGTGGACGTAGCAGAGAATTGTGGGTCTTCTGGCTTTGAGTGCGCACAGCTGGTCTGGGGAGTCCTGTGGAGCCACTGAACTGTCTACTGCACATCCTGCTGCTTGGTTAAATGCGGTCTCATGCTTTCCTGGTTATGATTCTAACACAGCTCTAGTAGTGGCCTACCCTTGCTTTGCAGATGACATGGTGAAGGTATTGGGGTCTATTGAGTTACAGGTTTAAACTACATGATCTTGTTACTTTCTTTCAATTCCTTAAATGCACCCGTTGCCAACAGTATACTCCAAAATAAACTGGATGCTGTATGTTGTTGTAATGTTGATAAATCCAACAATAAACAAACAGAAGATGCTGAAAGGATTTCTTGATATACTGTAAATATACCAAGTAAATTTACTTAACAATGAAAGATTATTCCACCGTAGGGTGACATATGATGATATGATGCATATTGTTCATTGAAGATGCAACACTGCTTCAGTTGGCGTATACAATATGCATGGTGATTAGTTTGCATAACAGATCTTAAATGATTGGTTTACTAATTTTGGATGTCAATGAAATGCGTGTTGTTCATTTTTAGGATGTTTCTCATGATGATGTGCTGTTCTTGTATCTGCTAGTACATCTTCAAACAGGTTTTCCTCCCTTTTGCTTTAACCACTTTCAACCCACTGTTGGCTCAGCTGTGCCAGGCCCTCCCTGTTCACATTGTAACTCTTGTTTTCCCCATTTTGCCCCCACAGGTCTGCTCACTTCAGTACCTTGGCCATCAAACAGAACCCAATGCTAGCTGAGGCCTACTCCAACCTGGGGAACGTGTACAAGGAGCGTGGGCAACTACAGGAGGCCATAGAGCATTATCGCCACGCCCTGAGGCTAAAGCCAGATTTTATTGATGGGTACATAAACCTGGCAGCAGCTCTGGTGGCAGCGGGAGACATGGAGGGAGCGGTGCAAGCTTACGTGTCTGCATTACAGTATAACCCTGTAAGTGGTGCCATATCCAATCCTGGAAATGACAACAAACTCATATCTGCTATTATAGCGCACACAGTAATAAAATGATGATGTTTTTTCCTACAGGATCTTTACTGTGTGCGTAGCGACTTGGGCAATTTGCTCAAAGCCCTCGGGCGTTTGGAAGAGGCCAAGGTATGTCACAGCGGGTTGGCGTTGATGTAAATGTGTTGTTTATATTTTTTGTTGTAGATTGGTTTTTCTTTTCTTTTTTTCTTGTCCATACATTTTTGTTTTTAGCATCACCCACTAAGGCCATAGATCTTATTCCTTTCTCCCCATTTTACATTTTTAAAAACACATCGAGTCCCTTCTATTTGTATTTAACCCCCTCAGCTAAGTGAAGGACAGAAAATGGTAGCATCTCCTCATCTCTCAGAGTCACAGGGAGCTTCTCACCCCTGACTTAGCAAAAACCTTTTTTGAAGCTTTGGACCAAAACAAGAGTCAACACTCATATGAGGCAATCAGGATTTTTAATTTATTATTTATTCATTTTTTAAGAATCCTACTACACACAAACTTTCTGTTGATTACTTTTTAGACAGCTTCATGTGCTTTTGTTTTTCAGGATAGTTGACATATTACACTTGTCCCTTCCCTGCATCACTCTTAGTCCCAGTGTGCTTTGCTTTATATCGACCTTTTACCAGAGGTCAGCCCCTCCCCTTTCAGGAAGAAAGGCTGGAGTTTTTTAAAATTCACCAAGCGGATCTCAACCATGCATTTTCATATATTTGACTGTGGAGGGAAAATGCTGGCTCGGTCTTTGAAAAAAATATGAACTGATGAGAAGCTAGTCTATCTTTGCAGTGCAAAAGATAAGATGGTTTCTAACCTAACCACATACTCCTGTATTTATCAAGTGCCCAATAGCAAGTGTTTCCATCTGTTTGCTGTCAGTACAGTTACTGCCAGTGTGGGTTTTTTTTTCCCCCCCAAGTGTTGCACTTCAATTTGTGACTTGTTAAAACTGGTGTCTGTTACAGGGGGGAGGGCTGCCTGGGTTGGGTCTAATCTGGAGATACGGAGTTGTCCCGCTGGTTACAGGCCATCTTATTTCGTGCGAGAGGGGGGTAAAGGAGTGGGGAGGAGCCTCAGGGAGTCACAAGCTCCCCTGCTCTGTCGCTCCACCCCCCGCGCGCTTGCTGAGGATTGGTGGAGTGTGCGCGCTCAGAGTTGTCTTCCTGACCCTTCAGCAGTCAGTGCTCAAGCACGCTCCAAACGTGCTTTCTCATGCACACACGATTCATTTTTCTTTTTTTGGCTTTGGTTAATGGTGGAGGTGTTATCCAGTTGGTTATCTCTTCTGATATCCACTGCCCTGTTGAAATGTTTGGGGTTTAAGGGAGCTCATTCTCAAGTGCCTTATATTGGTGTACGTGGTGTCAGGCAGACAGCTCGCTATCTGTACTCCACCGCCTGCGTCAGATGCTGGGTTAGAAAGACAGAAGCACGCGCAGCAACAGCGATGACCTCTTTATTTCAGAGCTGTGGAGGCTTCTAGATACAAATAATTAAACCACAGTCTTTCCTTCCTACCCATTGGCCAGGATTCAAGAAAGCAGGCCAGGATAAAGAAATCAAAGTTTTAAAAACATTTCATGAAAATGCAAAAAGAATAAAAGAAAAGCAATGATTAATATTTCTTCCCTTTTCCTTCAAATATGTAATTTTATTCCCAAACAAATGGGATCAGTTCATTTGGGCAAGATCAAGCCAGTAACTGCCCTCCTGTAGTTTGATATGAAATCTGAATTGAAGGACAACTGGAAGCCTGATTATATTTCAGTGATAAACTGTACACGTCAAAGCCTTTCTTCCCTCCCAGTTACCCTTAAAGCATTCCTTTTGTTTTATTTCATTTTTTTTTAATGAAACATTGCATTCATTGCATGAGTGAAAACTAAGAATATTTTTATAGTTCTTATGTTTGTTGTGATTTGGAAGAACGTGTTTTATTTCCATATTAAAAAAAGATTGTATTGTTTGAGAACTTTTACTAACGATCTTGTTTTCTGATTTTGTCTCTTTTGGTTTTCCACAACTGATATTGTTATTTAGAAGGTTTCAGGTGGGTGACACTATTCCTGCGTAGGTGCCTGGCGGAAAGGAACACTAGGGCAGCCTCAGTCCTCTCCTCTTCTTCCAGCCAGCTGCGGCCACCACTCTGACAAAGTCCAAAAATATGGTAACGGGTTTGTAACTGCCAACAAAAGAAAAACAACCTCACTTCATGCTTGAGCTCCTCTGTCTTGTGGCTTCCTTTGAAGAGCAAAAGAAAAAACAAAGTGTAACAAAACAAATTACAGTAAGCATTTCTTAAAAATATGCTATACTACTTACCCAGTTTAGTATTGAGTAAAAAGAAACTTGGATTTTGGAAGCAATAATCGTGAAAAACAAGTAAGAACCCTCTAACTCTTACATGTTGGTTATTTTTCCTGTTTTGTTTTGTTTTTCCCTTCTTTATTTGGAGTTGCAGCGTTCTGATGATGATGCAGATAGTGCGCTGTGAGTCTGCAGTAGCGCAGGGGCTGCGCAGCGATACCCTTCAAGCAACCAAAAAGGCGGAAAGCGCAAGCATGCGACGCCCCCAACCCCCATCTCTCCCTTTGGCCTGCTGGTTGCGGACCTCTCCCCGCTCACAACCAGCCTCGCTCCCAAGTGCCTCAAAATCTCAGAGATAATTGGCCTTTGAAAACACTTTAAAGTATATCACAATCATCAATTCATCAATTGATTCCAAAATGCCCCGCATCTTCTTACATTCAACATCCCTCCACCCCCCCTGTCATTCTGAGATGGGTGCCGAGTGTGTGCCAGTCTGGTGATGCAGGTACTGCCAGGGGTTGTTGGTCTGCAGCTGCTACACCTGGCCATTCAGCGAGCGCGGCAGCGAAGTAAAAACCTTTGCCAGCAGCAAGGTCGCGGCATTACATGGTGCATTGGGGTGGTGGCAACAGACCCACACAAGCGCGCTCGCGTTTGTTGCGCATGCATTACAGGGACCATCACCCGCACGAACTGTCCAGCATCCCAGGTTGTGTGATGATATACTAAGATTAAATAAACACTATTGATGCAGCTGTTACTTATCACATTTACTGCTTTGGGTTGTAATTGATGAAAGCAGATAGTCGGGGGGCAGCAGTCTGTGTTGGGTGCAATTACCACTATATTTGGTGAGAACGTGGTCATAACTGCAAGATGAGGCCGTACGTGTGGGTGCCGGTTGGATCCGCGCAGCGTAGGAAAAAGCAATGCAGCTTTGCGCGGCAGTCTTGTGCGCAGGCGAGCCCATGCTGTAGACTCACTTTTTGCCATCATGGAGAATAGTCACTAATTTTGCTTTCTCTGCCCTTTTTGTTTTTTCTTACTTTTATTCTCAATCTTCTATTTGTTTTGTTTTTTTTGTTTTGTTTTTTTTATTTTACAATCCCTTTCCCTCCCTTCTACATACTATACCTCTCCCATTCTCCTCCTCTTCTCCTCCTTTCCTCTGGTTTTTCATTGTAAACCCACTGAAGGCTTGCTACCTGAAAGCCATTGAGACTCAGCCCAACTTTGCAGTGGCTTGGAGCAACTTGGGCTGTGTGTTCAATGCCCAGGGAGAGATATGGCTCGCCATACACCATTTCGAAAAGGTCAGTTTATTTGTTTATTATGATTTGATTTGATTTTTTTTTTTAATCCTACTGATCTTTGTGTTGGTATATTCTTGTGCTGTCCCATGTTACAAGTTTGATTTCATTCTTAGGCTGTGACACTGGATCCAAATTTCCTCGACGCATACATCAATTTAGGCAACGTGTTGAAGGAAGCTCGCATCTTTGACAGGTGAGTCTGACTCTGATGCAGTAATCCTGTTGGGTACTTCCTTTATGTATTCCTGTCGAAGCCTGTGGCTTAAAACGCACCACCCTGCCACACCTTGTGTGGAATTTAAAATGAGTCAACAATAACTTTGATAAGTTTTAGAACCTCCTTCTCTGTGTTGCTCTTGTAGCTTTGTTTCGTTATTGTGCCATTGTTTAGGCAGGACAGCTTTGCTGCACACGCAGCTGCTGTCATGAGCGGGACTGTAAATCGGCTGATTGAACGTTTTTTTTCTTTAACACGGTACATTTGTAGCAGTAATAGGAACAGTTTTGTAAAAATTGCGTATTATTGCAGTTATACTATCTATGTTTATGACTAGCTATGTCGTAACAGCAGCAGAAAGCTGGTCTTAAGTGTAACTTGTAACAATAACCTATTTTTTTTTTTTTTTTTTTTTTGCAGAGCTGTGGCCGGATACTTAAGAGCTCTGAGTCTGAGCCCCAACCATGCAGTTGTCCATGGGAACCTGGCCTGTGTTTACTATGAGCAAGGCCTCATCGACCTGGCTATTGACACTTACCGTCGTGCTATTGAATTGCAGCCGCACTTCCCTGATGCCTACTGCAACTTGGCAAATGCCCTGAAGGAGAAAGGCAATGTAATGTGGATTTGTGTCCCTCAGTTGTCAATGTTACTTTGCTCTCTTTTAAGTCATTAAGTATTTACTGATTTTTAATTTAATTTTTTTTTTCCCCCTCCCAGGTGTCTGAAGCAGAAGAGTGCTACAACACAGCTTTGCGCTTGTGTCCAACCCACGCTGACTCCCTTAACAATTTGGCCAATATCAAGCGTGAGCAGGGCAACATTGAAGAGGCAGTTCAGCTCTATAGAAAAGCTTTAGAGGTGAGTTAAGCATCAGGCATTTTTGTGATATTGTAAGTTGGTACACACCATTTCACATCGGAAAATACACCATCAAACCTCATGAGCATTATGGTTGTTTTTCTTCAGGTTTTCCCAGAGTTTGCTGCAGCTCATTCTAACCTGGCCAGTGTCCTGCAGCAGCAGGGCAAACTCCAGGAGGCCCTCATGCACTACAAGGAGGCCATCAGGTTTGTACAGGCTTCAGATGCACCTCACAATATCGGGTTGTATTTTGAATAATCCCATTGTTAACTCATTCTTTACTCTACATTGCATTGTGGCATTTTTAGCTGAAAGTAATGTCCTGTTTATATTTAGGATCAGCCCCACATTTGCTGATGCCTACTCAAACATGGGCAACACACTGAAGGAAATGCAAGACGTACAGGGAGCGCTGCAGTGCTACACCCGTGCCATCCAGATCAATCCTGCCTTTGCTGATGCTCACAGCAATTTGGCCTCCATCCACAAGGTGGGATAAAATAGTCTGCATTATTTTTCATTATTGGATTCTATCTGTGTGTAATAGAGTTCGTTACTGGTTTCACAACTGATAATTTTGTTTTTTAATGTATTTATTAGGATTCTGGAAACATCCCAGAGGCCATTGCATCTTATCGCACCGCCTTGAAACTCAAACCGGACTTCCCTGATGCTTACTGCAACTTGGCCCATTGCCTACAGGTTTTTATCCGCTTGTATATTTTTATTGTTGTTAGCAGTTACTGCCCTTTGGCCCCTGTTAAGCTAAAAATATATTGATCTGGTCACTTTTTCCCAGATTGTGTGTGACTGGACAGATTATGATGAGCGGATGAAGAAGCTTGTGAGCATTGTGGCCGACCAACTGGACAAGAACCGCCTGCCCTCAGTGCACCCACACCACAGCATGCTCTACCCACTCTCACACAACTTCCGCAAGGCCATTGCCGAACGCCACGGAAACCTATGCCTGGACAAGGTACACGCACTGATCAAAGCAAGTAACCTTTAATTTCTATTTTTGGGGGATGGAAGGTGGCTGGTGATGGCAGTGCCTGTCTGCAGGGATATGGGGAAGGTAAGGGATGGGTGAGATGCTGGACATGTTTAACTTGGTAGGAAAGAGGCAGAAAAGCTGGTGGTGAATGGGTTGCTTGCAGGGGATGAGGGTAGACTTAATTTGAGGCTGTCCAGTGAAATTGTTTAATACTTGAGTGTTTATTCTTTTAAATATAATCTATATTAATCTAGTTCCCATAGAATATGCTGTTCTGCTGTAGTTGTGTTCTTACACTAGTGCTTATCCCACAGATTAATGCACTGCACAAACCTGCTTTTGAGCATCCTAAGGATCTGAAGGCCAGCGGTGGACGTCTGCGTGTCGGTTATGTCAGCTCTGACTTTGGCAACCACCCGACTTCCCACCTGATGCAGTCCATTCCTGGAATGCACAACCCTGAGAAATTTGAGGTACAGAGATCATTACAGTATCTCCAAGCCTTTGAATTACACATGACGATATATGTAGAACCTGTGACAGTATAAAGATGCACGTTTTTCTCCTAAGGTGTTCTGCTACGCGCTCAGCCCTGATGACAGTACGAACTTCCGTGTGAAAGTGGTAGCAGAAGCTCATCATTTTACAGACCTCTCACAGGTAATCATCATCTGTCATCATCTGGATTTGCTACTTTGTCAGTACTTGTGTATTTGTAGAGGGTCTATTACCTTTTGAAGTATGTGAAATTTTAACTGGTCATTTCAACAAACAGATTGTCTGATATGATGCTAAAAACAGTGGCCATTCACACAGAAACCGTTATCTTTTGCCTCCAGATCCCCTGCAATGGCAAAGCAGCTGATCGTATTCACCAGGATGGAATCCACATTCTGGTCAACATGAACGGATACACAAAGGGAGCCCGAAATGAGCTGTTTGCCCTCCGACCCGCCCCCATTCAGGTCAGTTCTACCTGTGACTCTACACTGCATCTTACATCACAGTCTGTTCATCCCAGTACACTGACACTTAAGTATACACAACTAAATGTTTCTATGCTTTCAACAGGCCATGTGGCTGGGCTACCCTGGAACCAGTGGAGCTCCCTTCATGGATTATATCATCTCTGACAAGGAGACCTCACCTATGGAAGTAGCTGAGCAGTATTCTGAGAAACTCGCCTACATGCCCCATACTTTCTTCATTGGAGATCATGCCAACATGTTCCCTCACCTCAAGGTTTGTCCATCCTCTCATTCAATAGGTTTACTTTAAACGAGAGAGAGAGAGGAAATGTTAAATTAAAGATAATCAGTGTTGTAACATTTGTTTTTGTTGATCCACAGAAAAAGGCAGTGATTGATTTCAAGTCAAACGGACACATCTTTGACAACCGCATTGTTCTCAATGGTATTGATGTGAAGGCTTTCTTGGACAGTCTGCCAGATGTCAAAGTGATAAAGGTGAGTAAAGAACATTTTCATATTACTTTGTAGACTCTCAATGACCGGGCAAAAGGAAACAATAAATTATATTAATGAGAGCATGAATGATTTGTGGTTGGGCTTTATTCTGGGGATTATTAAAGGAATATCTTATCTTATTCAAGCATTTTAATTGAAACTGTTTTCTGTGACCAGATGAAGTGTGACAACAACCAGGACACTACTGGGGACACAAATGGAGCCCTGTCAATGCCTGTAATCCCCATGAACACAGCAGCTGAAGCAATCATCAACATGATCAACCAAGGCCAAATCCAGGTCACAATCAATGGCTTCACTGTCAGCAACGGCCTGGCCACCACACAGGTATGTCTCACTTGGACCCACCGAGAGAAATGGTGTGGACGGACAGAACAAATTGTCTGGTTTTCCAGGTTATTACTGCAGCCAGGGTTGTAGTGTCTTAGAGGAGAGAGATGCTGTCTTTGTGACAGATGGAAGCACCGAATGGCCAGATTGTAAAAAGGATGCAACTATCTTGGCTTTCACAGTTTACTAGCAGGCGACTCAAGCAGTCTACATCTGTCATGCTCTGAAACAGTTGAAAACAAACGCATTGAGGCTGCTCCATCAACAACAACATTGTTCTTGTTCTCGATTGTAGATCAATAACAAAGCAGCCACTGGGGAGGAAGTGCCACGCACCATCGTTGTGACAACCCGCTCCCAGTATGGTCTCCCAGAGGACTCCATTGTCTACTGCAACTTCAACCAGCTCTACAAGATCGACCCCCCTACTCTTCAGATGTGGGCCAATGTAAGTGAGACAACAGTTTTGAGTGTTCCTTCAACCTTGCACTTCAAAAAAAAAAAAAAACATTTGTGTTAAAAATGTAATATAAATCTCCCCTGTTGCTGCAGATCCTGAAGCGTGTGCCCAACAGCGTGTTGTGGCTTCTACGTTTCCCAGCCGTCGGCGAGCCCAACATCCAGCAGTACGCTCAGAACATGGGTCTGCCCGGCTCACGCATCATATTCTCACCTGTGGCCCCCAAGGAGGAGCATGTGAGGAGGGGCCAGCTGGCCGACGTGTGCCTCGACACACCTCTGTGCAATGGGCACACCACAGGCATGGATGTTCTCTGGGCTGGAACGCCCATGGTCACTATGCCAGGTGAGGAAGCTAAAGATTGTTTTTTGCTGCGATAATACAACAAACATACAACAGTTTGACAGAGTTAAAAGTGGATCGAACACATGCAAACATCTTTAGAACCAATTTTTTATCTTAAATCTTTGTAGGTGAGACCCTCGCCTCCCGAGTGGCAGCCTCACAACTCAACTGTCTGGGCTGCCCTGAGCTAATAGCCCACAGTCGCCAGGACTATGAAGACATAGCAGTTAAACTGGGATCTGACATGGAATAGTAAGTAGAAATGTATCTCACCTTAAAAAAACAAACCTTTCTCTGTGCCAACTACCAACACTGATCACTCTCTCTCCTGCAGCCTGAAGATGGTCCGAGCACGTGTTTGGAAGCAGCGGATCTGCAGCCCACTTTTCAACACCAAACAGTACACAATGGACTTGGAGAGGCTCTATCTGCAGATGTGGGAGCACCACAGCAACGGCAACAAGCCAGAACACCTGGTCAAACACCTGACAGTAGAGACCAGCGAGACTGCCTGAACTGGAAGCATGCAGATTTCTTCTTCTCCCTTATATCCTGACCGTTTTTAAACGTTATCAGCACCAGAAATTGAATGGTCAGTTTCCACTCCAGCCCCACTCTCCTGGAACGATTGTCTTCGTCTCTCTCATTTACTATTAACGGGACTCTTTATTTGCAAGGTGTAATGCAACGACGCATGTAAGGGGGGGACATTTGTAGCCCTCCGTACATGTGTCGTCGTGTTACACGCCGGCATCTCCTGAGCCAGAGTGAGCCTGAGACTTTCAGGCAGCTCGTCTGAGACTCTTGTCCTAAAACACAGTGTACGTATTTGGTGAGCATGAGAGGATTGTGAATGCCCTGCTACTTCAATTCATGGATAAGTGGATTTTTTTTTTTTTTTTTTTTCCCCCTCCTGTCAGTGTGCATACAGGACTAATCGCAGCTAGTGGAGAGAATGCCCAGCCGTCATTACTTGTTGATCTATTTATAAATGGATTAAGAGTGTTGTGTGTTTTCAAATTACCATATTGCACCATAAAAAAAAATCATAACTCTGACTTAAGTTTTGTCAGCTTTAACAAGCAATTGTAAAACACAAATTGCAACTACTCTTGAGTTTGTCTTAAGTAACTGCAACAAATTGATGTGGGAGTTTTGAGGAGATAGTCTAGTTGAAGACTTAATCCCTTCATCAGATGCCAACTTTTATTAATTTTGTCAATTAAGGAGAATGTTGTCCATTTTGATGTCATGATAAACTTGTAAAAAAAATAACTGGACAAAGGACCTTTATTTAAATAATTGGAAAGCTCCTAAGTTTAAGTTCAGAGGTCAGAGCTGTTCATAAATTGGTAGGGTTTTTTTTGTTTGTTTTGTTTTTATCACACAAACCAGGAACGGGCTCGGTAAGTATTTTCTAAGCTTCTAAGTTTTTGTTTTTGTATTGTTCGTTAAGTGTATGCTGTCAATGATGCCATAAGGCTCTATATATATAATAAAAAAATAAAGAGATGGCAAAAACTTGAAAATGGTGTGTTTTTTGCATACTGTGATTAAAATGCTTTAAATGTTTACTCTAGTATTTAAAACCAAAAACAAGATTGGATTATTTCTTTTAACATGTGTAGCAATTTATTATAAAGTTATGAATGGATTTTCCTTTATTGACATTCTCTGTGAATTTGAGCTTGAAGTGTTTAGATTTACATGTATGAAAGTTTTTTTCCAGTGTGTCACTCAAACCATAATGATCATCTGTGTTTGCCAAGGGAACCAAGTTACTTTGGTACATATATTTATTTTCTCGAAATGAAGTTTCCCTATGAAATTAAATTGAATATATAAATGCATATGAATGAGTAGCACAGCATTGAGTGATTACTTTTATTTACACACTGCGCAGTGTAGTAATTTAGGTTATTATTGTAGTAAGTTGTTAGGCAATATTCCACCTATATACAATTTTCTATTTAACAATAATAACCAATTATTAGTAGTAGTAAATTATGTTTTCAATATAAAGTAGAAGTAAATGGCGGAATTCGGTTTAATAAATAGTCTCTGGGATTAGGTCTGTGTTCTCTTTACTGCGGCCACGCTCTGAATGACGTTTCATGGTAGGCGTGGTCAAGACGTCCGGCGTCTACAGATCTCTTCTCTGATTGGTCAAGCATCTCCGTGACAACTTCCCGTGCAACGGAGCACACGATTTGAATTACTTCAGTGACCGTGTGTGGTGCTCTGTCTCTTTTATTTGTAACAACATCGCATCTGGTCAGTCATATCTCAAGTAAATCATATTTACTGCTTATTTTAATACCGATCATATGGTTTATTTGTGAATTAGTAAATGCTAACGGGGAAAATACATGACTCAGCTTGTGTTGGTTAGTGCAGTGTAAGGTCTGGCAAGCTAGCAAGTGGAAAAGGGTAACGTTTTTTAGCTAGTTTGTAGATTTATTTTGTCCTAGTCAGAACAAGGAAGTGGTTAATTGAAACGCTCTAACGAATATTTAAACTTTTAGCCAACTTTGCTTTGTGGTCTTATTGGCTGGGTACTCTCTTATAAACCATATGTTCGATAGCAGTGCTGGGCTGAATGTTAAATGCCTCTTTCTCGTGTGCAGTGTTTGCAGAGGAGAAGAAATAATGAACAATGACATCTGCGAGTCGTTTGAAAGAGTTGCTAAAAAGATGGGATGGATGAATGAGGGAGGACTTGACGCAGCAGAAAAGAAGGTTTGTTGCTTTATTTAACTTTGTTTTATGAAATCATCTGGAGCTAACAAAGCTATCACTATGTTGATTAGTGGGGAAAAGGTATAATTGTGTTGAATGAGTTGCAAGGACGCTCTCGGGGACATTTCTGTAATAAATTAAAGAGAGACGTTGATGTTACTGTTTCCAGTTGATGAACATGATCGGCAAAATTCGTCATACTGGCACAAGTGGTAATCTGTCAACCCCTGAGTGGAGAAACATGGCAGCAAACGAGTCCAGTGATGATGACTTTGACCAATGTGAGTGATTTTTAATTTACGACTCTTAATCAGTGTAATTCTGTTGTCATATATGGGATTTAATTTTCCATTTTACCCTTTAATTAATTAGTTCTTATGGAGAAGTCTACACCCCAGGCTAAAGCGACTTCACAGAAGCCACGCAGTGCTGTAAAGAAAGACAGGTATGGAAAACCAAGTACATGTTCATGTACAAATAAAGCATCATCTCTGTCTTGTTTCATATAACTCAACTGGTCATGGAAATGTAACTGCAAACCCCTTTTGTTCCTTTTAGTTCAACAGTTGTTTTGCTTAGCTCAGATGACGATGCCACTTTTGAGACATGTAAGTGCTGTGGTTTTCCTGCTGGCTCTGTTTTTGTCTAAACATGTGAACCATTAGATTTATATATTTTTTTAATCCTCTATGTTCTTTTTGCACTTTGAAGTTCTGCAGCGAGTGAAAACTCCTCAGACCAAACCTAGGAAAACATCAGAAAGTGGGAGTGATGACAGGTGAGTTTCTGGTGCATTTCCTCTGCAAAGTTTTGCTGCTCTCAGTGGTAATAGTTTCATAAAATATTTGTTGCACCTGTGTTTTTCCACAGCCTCAGAAAGTTTATAGTGGATGACTACTCATCTGATGATGATTTTATTGAGACAAAATCTACTTTTAAAGGTAATTTTGAATTATTCTTTTTAAATTAGTCCAGTACTCTTATTGTTTTGCTTTTAGAAGACTAGTAACTGTTCAGACTATATGTATTTTGTCAGGTTCTGTACTTTCACATCCTCAACTTGAAATAGATACTTCACTGTGTGTTTGTGTGTGTGTGTGTGTGTGTGTGTGTGTGTGTGTGTTTTGTTTTAATGCAAAAAGTTGGATTCAAAAATAACTTGACTGATGCACATCAAGTCAAATAAAATTGCCACATGTATTATTTCATGGAAAAGCATTTCAAACCAATGACAGCCTGAAATTTTTTGAACCATAGTAATCAACAGAGATGTATTTTCTGGTGTTGTAGATCTTATCTGAAGACAGCTTCAGATTTACTTTGGTCTCCAGCAGGTAGACTGCAGCTCAATCAGACCCAGATCGAATTCTAGTACCATGACCGATGATCACTCGTTACATATCAGGTTATTTTAACCACGTTTAAGATTGTCCTCCTGCTTAATGGTAAAATGTGGCGCAGTGACTTATGAACTGTCGATTTTTGTCAAATTCAGATTATCTTTAAGATCTGTGATAACCTTATTGTTATCATTTACACTTAGATACGTCTCTGTTCTGTCACTCCACCTTTATCTAAGTAACAACTTTAAATCACCTCTGTGCCACTGTTGTGCATGAGCTAATATTTAAGCATCACACAGCTGCCCTAGAAACATGTAGCAGCCATGTGGGCACAGTGTATCAAAGTGGCTCTTCTGGAGTTGATTCAACATTGACATAACCTGAGACTTGGTACTTTGTTGTAGTATCCACAGAGCATGATTTACAAATAAATACATATGAACTTGTTTTTGCAGTTCCTAAGAAGAGCGCCACTCCAGCATCCCAGCATCGACTGAGGAGGCCACTGTCTGAGATGAACTCACCGGTCTTTATTAGTGACGATGATGATGATGATGATAATATTGTGATCAAGAGCACTTGGAGGACTCGCCACACAAAGCCCAAGACGCCATTAAATGTTAACAAGAACAACTCTTCACAGCGTGATAAAGATGACAGTTCGCCGTCGCTGCCTTCGCCTCCGATGCCGCCGCCTTTCTCTCTCCCTCCCTGGAAATCGTCATTGGTTTCTCCAAAGCGCACTCTTTCAGCACCATCTAAGCTGAATGAGTCAAGCAGTTCTGAGGAGGAGTTCACATCACTGCTGGAAAGACTGAAGAAGAAAAACAATTTCACAAGCACTTCATTTTCCCCTAAAAACACCAGAGGTACAGTAACTGCTTAATTCTGACTGTTGTAATCAGTCTCTATCTGTTGTTGTCATTGTAGTTGTGAGGCTGATCTCTCATGTTTGTTTTATTTTGAAATTCAGAAAGCAGTAAGGAGCCTGCTGTGTCCATTCCTCCTGTAAAGGGATTCACGACACCATCCTCCAAACTAACACGGGAAACACCTCTGCCAGCGAAAACACCCGGGAAATCATCCATCTTGAAGCCTGCAGTGAGTCAGACAGAACCCAGACCCGGTCCCACCAGCAGGTACATCTGTTCACCAGTTTTTATGAATATCATTAAATGTAGCTTTTTTATTTTATAATAATGATAATGTGTCTCAAGCAGTTCTCTGTCACTCCCTCTGTCTTCAACGTGCAGACATTAATTTTCATTTCTCTCTAGGATAGTGGTGTGTAAGACCCCGGGCTGCTTCTTGCAGTCGTTGACTGACCCCAGCTCCAGCTATGTGATCATGTTTAAACGTAACAAGGAAGAACTCACCAGCAAACTGTACCGGCTGTACAATACCAGTGTGTTTGACAGTAAGGTGATGAACCAATATTGTTTCCCTGTAATGTTTTGTAGAAATGTTTGGTAATGAACTGAACAGGATAACTTTATTGTCACTTGAAATTAACTTCAAAAAACAAGCGAAATAAGTTCATGATTCACTTTAGTATTTAGTTAGGTAAACATCTTTTGTTCGTGACACTTTGTACTTCAGTATATTCAGTTTGAAAGAAAATTACAAGTACCAATTCTCCTCTTTCATGTTAGTAGGTTTTCATTAATGTAGAAACAACTTTATGAAATGGAGAGAGCCTTTTCAGGACCTTTTTTTACAGTGATCTAAGTCCAGGGGTGCAGATCAGGAGTAAGTGGATGATATGAAGACAAACAAAGTCTAAATGTTTTATATTTTGTGGAAGGTCCTTTGCAGTTATTGACTGCCTGAGAAACAAATTACTGTACTTTCCGGACTATTGAGCGCACCTGAATATAAGCCACACCTGTCTATAAGCCGCAGGTGTCCCCGTTGTAATATTTGATATTTACACAGAATTTATTTATTTATTTTTTAACTTTTAATCAAATATATGTTTTTTTTCCCAAATAGTGCTTGTAACACGGCTGGTTACACAGTAACCTACCAGAAAAGCAATCAATCGCTATCTTCATCTTCCTCCTGCACTAAAACCACTAGTGCGCATTGAATCAGTTCATGCTGCCACCAACATCTCACCACGTTGATGCCAAGCTTACGTGTAGCAGCTCTATTTCCTTTTCAACAGCCAGATCGATCGCCTTTAACTTGAAAGCTGCATCATATGCATCTCTTTGTGTGTTTTCCATGATGAGGGTGTGTGCATGAAGTGTGAGTGCGATTGAATTTATCCGAACAGTTTCATGTGGTCCACTGTGACCTGTTAGATAATTTCATGGGTCTGATGTGACGAGGCTAAATGTATCGGTGGCACGAAGCTCGTTAGCTTGTAAAAAGCCAATGAGCTTCGTGCTGCGGATACATGAGCCACACCAGTGTTTAAATCACAGGGTTCACAGCGTCGGAAAAAAGTCGCACTTATAGTCCGGAATTTACGGTACATGTCCCACACACTTTTTTCAATATTGATGTAAACCTGCTCAAAGCCAGACTGTCTCTGGGTGATTTATTTTAAACTGAAAGAAAAACCTTGACTGTAACAGTGGTTCCCATTCTTTAATTGCTTTGTTAACATGTTGTTATCCCCCAACATGCCTGATATTACTGTTCTAGCTCCCCGTCAACATGTCAGTGACCTGGAACAAGAAGATGCGGAAAACAGCTGGATACTGTATAACGGGGCAGGAAAGAGGAGGAGGGAGTCGCTACGCTCGCATTGAACTGTCAGAGAAAGTGTGCGACGCTGCAGGTAAAGCTCTAGTAGGTCAGGTTGTCTAAAGTAATGGACTGTTTCTGCTCGGCTGTCCCTGAATGTGTGGCGTGTCGTGTCATGATTGATAACACTGTCCTTCCCTCCTAGATCGTCTCAGAGACACACTGATACATGAGATGTGTCACGCTGCAACATGGCTGATTAATGGCGTCCGGGACGGGCATGGGAACTTCTGGAAGCTGTACGCTCGCAAAGCCACAGTGGTGCATCCTGAGCTGCCCATGGTCACACGATGCCACAGCTACGACATCAAGTATAAGTTCCAGTACCAGTGCACCCGCTGCAAGAACACGTATGTCTGAGTTCAGATGAATCAAAACCACTCATCTCTCACCTTGCAGAATTTAATTTCCTCTCACTACGACTCTTCACAGGATCGGCCGTCACTCCAAGTCGCTGGACACTCAGAAGTTCATGTGCGCCCTCTGCACAGGTCAGCTGGTGTTACTGACGCCCTCCAAGTCGCGTGCTCCCACACCGTTCGCCAACTTTGTCAAAGAAAATTATGGGAACGTACGACAGGAGCTGGTGGGACAAAGCCACGCAGATGTGATGCGTAAACTCAGCGCAGACTTTGCCTCGAAGACCAAACTGAGTCAAAGCTGAGTCCTTGTTTACACAGAGAACTTGTTTAACAATGTGGAATACCTCAGTCTTACATTACAGAGCAGCTGTGATTAATAATCCTGGATCTAGTCTGTTTAGTGTTTTTCTTAAATGTCGTCTCTGTGTTTTTGTCTGTATCACAAGAGTTGCTGGAACTGAATAACGGAGCCGAAACAGTTCATGGTTAAATGTTTATGTGTGTGAATGAGCATGGGACAGTTGATGAAATTTAAACCACCTGTAATCTTTTTATACATACTGGAGATCTGCCTCTTAAGGGAGTGGTGTGATACATTTCCAAGGTGAACACATGATTTGAGCCATTTTAATGTTTTTACTGGAGGGATTTTCCTGTTATTTGTATCAATAAAGTTTGACTTTGTAACATGTGACTGTAACAGACCTTTGACATCTTTATACACACACATATCAGTATCTGAACAAACGTAACAAACAATTCCAGATCTCATATTTGTATAAAACGTAACGTCTGTAATACTTCACCAGAGAAAACAGGATCACTTGGCAACAGCAAAATAATCAACTTTCTAATTGTTTTTGTTATGAATAATTTAGAGGTTGTGCTTAAATTATACACAATATTTGTCAATCAAAAATAAAAATGTCATTGAGTCATTTTCTGAAAATTTTTAAAACATTAAGCATGCTACAATTGTTGGAGTTTTACTGTACTCTGCTATGTCTTTTACTACAGGTCAGAAGTATCCATTTAAATATTTAATAGAAATGTGTGTGGGTGACAGCATTATATTTTCCATGACGGTGCCTCTGTTATCAGATAAATATTGACAGGTAGAATACAGTCTGTGTTGCCCCTGACTTTTATATTAAAAAGCGAATGCAATCCTGATAACAAACACTCGCTGTTGACACATGGTTGTCAAAAGAGATGAGATCTAAGGCCTGAGCTCTGACAGGCTGACACAATGAAGCTGAGTAAATGGATAACCTGTGATGCTGGGAAACATAATCAGAGTGAAACAGCTCTGACCATGTGAGTCCAGTTGAAAATTAAGACTTTAATGGAGATCTGAAGGTGAGTACACAACATTTTTTTTTAGTTAAAACTAATGCTGAAGTTCATAAGTGTGTGTTTATTTCTAGGTGACAACACTCACTCAGCTTCATGCCATGGACATCCCCTGCAACGTGACAACAATAGAGGCTCAGACACAGATCAACTCCACCATCTACCACCTGGTGAAGATGGTGAGCATGTGTGCGAGCTGCACCTTGAACACGTTACTCAGCGTTCCTCTGCTGCTGGTCATCCCACGCCCCCCATCCCTCGTCAGGCACACTCGCTTCATGCTCCTCGCGCACATCCTCTTCTGCGACAACCTCCAGGTGGGTCTGACTCTGGACGCTCGTTTCAATCTTTTAATCATAACGCAGATGAGAAGAATATGTTCTCAGTCATCATCACTGCCATTTCAGCAGCTCCTGTGGACGATCAAAACGTTCCTCCTGAGCTCCAGAGAAGGTTTATCTGTGATCCAGTGCCTGATCTTCTGTGCTGCTAACATGACCTGCTCCCTGGTTTGTAAAACACTGATTATGTTTGTACACTCCATATGATTCAGTCATTAGCTGGTACAGTGATTTATGCTCCAGTATTAAAGCTGAAGATCACATAGAAATGGCAACTCCCACGCTCTTTTGAACCATTTAAATGATAGATTACCATTTTGTTTTTTTAGGCATGACTTAAAATAACAACAATTTGTGTCACTGATGGAGAAAAACACTTCACTTCAGAGCTTCACTTTCTTTTAATATTTATATTGTTGTGCCACATGCTGTAAATTTAAAGCTGTTTTTCCACACACTGCTACAGCCTTATTTTAACTTCGTCTGAGTTTTTTTTTTTTACAAGTACAAAAGGACTCTTTTAATGTAATATGCAAAAAATGAAAGTAAACCTACCGCACAAGCTTTTGTGGATGACACCAATAAATAATCCAGGAAAGAGAAATGATGAAACCAAAGGGCAACACAGAGTGTATGAGACAAGTTCTGATTGTTTTGGCCTATAGTTTATTGATAAATAATAGTCTGTTTACATTACTTAGAATACTTGATTTCATTGTGTTTCTGATAATAAGATAGTTTATTGACGTTGCTTCAACTAGCACGTTAATTTGAAATATGGTATAGTTTTAGTTTGTACTTTGGTTACTGTAACTTTAGGAACGGGTGATGGAGTTACGCATCTGGCATCCAGCAGGTTGGTTAGGAGCTTACCGGCAGTGGAGTCACACGGTTTTCATACCGTGTCTTTTTGTTTGCATTTGTAACCTTTGGTGGGATTTTCTTTGGAGTGACAACGTGGAATAAATGTTTTTTGTGTTTTTTACTCAAGAGACGTTTTGTGGATTATTGCTGCATGCGGACAGAGAGACACGTGTGTGTGCCAGAACTACCAGCTAGCCAAATTAGCTTTTGACTACTACAATAATTATG
>OOFC01007269.1:2610-15961 GCA_900323345.1 Pseudochromis fuscus
GTTTATTAATGCATACGTGTTAGAGAGGCTAATTAATTAAGATACACACAAGCCAGGCCTCGGCCAGGATTTTATACAAGTACTTCTCTCACACCCTTAAAAATGTTGGGCAAGTATTGGACTAACTACATGCTGGGTTAATTTTTAACCCAGTAAGATGGATTAAAAAAAACAAATGTGTTGGGTAAAAACAACTAAATAATGAGGAGAAACAAAAAAATGCTGGGTGAAAACAATAAATTGTTGGGTAAACTAGAAAACACTGGGTAAAAACATCAAAATACTTGCTAAAAACAAGAAAAAGTTGGGTAAAAACAACAAAATATTGAGTGAAAACAATACAATGCTGAGTAAAAATGACAAAATACTAATAAAAACAACAAAATACTTGCTAAAAACAAGAAAAAGTTGGGTAAAAACAATAAAACATTAAGTGAAAACCATTAAGTGTTGGGCAAAAAAACAAACTACTGAGTGAAAACAACAAAATACTGAGTAAATGCAATAAAATGTGGGTCAAAACAATAAAATGTAGGGCAAAACCAACAAATACTGAGGGAAAATAATAAAATGGCTATAAACAGCCCATTTTGTAGGTAAAATTAACTCAGCAAGTAGTCAGTCCAATATTAATCCAGTTCTGGGTAAAAACAACCGAGCATTTTTTTGAATGAGAGACCATGAGACCATGAGATGCAGGTGAAATATTGAGTTTTATTTCTCTCCACAAAGGCTTCAGACTGCCACAGATAAACCTCTGGTAGGAAAATAATGAATCCTCTGTTTGAGACTGAAGGTTTGTCCTTGACCACGGAGACGCTGAATGGACATTACAGTGAGGTTTTGTTTGCTCAGGTGCTGTGTCTGTGTTCCTAAAATAAACTTCCAGCTTCACACTTTTAAGCCAGCAAAGATGAAAAGTCCCTCTGAAAAGTATAAATCTACATTTCCATCTCCTCCGTCTGATGAGAAAGATGGTGTTTGAGGTGGTGCTTCTTGCTTGACGTGAGACAGTTTTCTTAAATCCCTTTTTTATTAAGTGGAAAAAGTACAGGCATCATCCTATGAAATATCCTAGTACAGAGGACATGACCTTAGTTTCCCTAAAATCAATCCAGATGTTCAAGTGCAAACACCCATGTGCACAACAACCTAAATCTGAGTTTATTTTTGCAGTAGTTTAATAGAAAACTGCACATTCAAGTATAAAAGTACTTCTTATAAATGAGTACAGGAAGCTCTTCACTGTACACAGCTGGATTATAACTCGATTATAGACTTTGTACAATAGACTGTATGCATCATGAGTTGGGTTGCACATGCAGTCACAGGATTTCAGAAGAAGTAGATCTGCTCATATCCTGTGAAGTTTGCAGCGTAGACAGGCGTGTAGTTGTAAATGAGAGCGGCAGCCTCTTCCTCAGGATTGTCAAACTGATGTAAACTTCTCCTTCCTAAACAAAGCAGAAGTGAGATGCATGTGATTAAAGGAGAAAACAATAGAATACAATAAAATACCTTCGTCATCCTGGTAAGGAAATTGGTCAGAACAGGATGTAGAAAAATAATATGTTTGTATTATCTTGAGCACAATCAGACAGAATTGTAAGAGTTTCCCTAATAATATACTTTGATTGTTGTTGTGTTTTTCTCTTCTCTTTGGGAAATTCACAAACATTTATTTAGAAGTCTGGGGATTAAAAATCAACAAAATCCTCTGCCTCTGCCATGGTGTATGTCAGGGTGCTCAATCCTGGTCCTCGAGGGCCATTATCCTGCATGTTTTAGATGTGTCCCTTATCCAACACACCTGATTCAAATGATCAGCTCATCATCAAGCTGCAGAAGCGTGGTAATGATCCTGATCATTAAATCAGGTATGTTGGAAGAGGGAAACATCTAAAACATGCAGGATAGCGGTCCCTCGAGGACCAGGATTGGGTACCCCTGGTATATGTAGTTCTATATTTCAATGTTATATTATATTCTGATATAGTCAATATTGTGAAATATGCCTAATTTTTTGTTAAGCCACTAAAATAACAAGGTCCTGCACTCTAACATCAAATGAATTTCAATTTCCTATTTTTAATCATCATTGTGTAGTTAATAGATGAGTACTTTACAATGCAATAACACACTTCTTTCTCAAAGTGGGTTGATCAGAATGGATAAAATCTTA
The DNA here is from genome assembly GCA_900323345.1 of Pseudochromis fuscus. Taxonomy (NCBI): domain Eukaryota; kingdom Metazoa; phylum Chordata; class Actinopteri; family Pseudochromidae; genus Pseudochromis; species Pseudochromis fuscus. The sequence continues at coordinate 4,793 of OOFC01007269.1, forward strand.
AATCATGTGACTTTTACACAACTTTAATACTGGAATATGTACAGAAACATGAATATTTAGCCCCATTATTATTAATATTTCTGATCATGTTACCTTCGTTGACAAAAAACTCTGACAGCAGCGCTGACACCTGAACAGCGTGATCTGAATGAGGGAAGTTTTCCTTTGGGTCCCACTGGAAACGATTCACCTCCGGGTGCCACTGCACTCCGTAGAAGGGATATTGTTTACCTGACATGACAGAAGAAACACAACAACAAATATACAGCTGATGTTAATACTTCGTTAGAGAGCAACAGTCCAGCTTCACTGTTTAATATGAAGTTAATCTTGTAACCTTCGATGGTGGAGACAAAGTGAGCTCCGTTCTCAGCGATGTTCGTAGACAGGATGGAGAAGAAACCCTGCAGCTCCTTGTTTCCCTGGAAGGTCTGTAAGAACAGTTGTTACATCATGATCACCAGTTAATAGTCACATGTTACCTTCTGTTATGGTTTTCATGCTCCTACTGATCAATAATACTCTGCTGGAAAGATGTGATCTTGGTTTCTTTGCTGCTTTCAGTGAAGTTTATCTTATCTTAATACTGAATGGCCCCAGGTGTGCTGGTAATTTGACTAAATATTAATTAATTTAGGAATATGCACTGTGTAAGATTAATATCAGTTCAAATAAATTTACCACAAACCAACTGCCACACTGAATCTAGTAACACAGCTTTGAGAAACCATTATGCACATTAACATTTAATAAACCTGGAAATCACATTTCCTGATGTTCAAATGATTGACAGGGATTTTTTTCTCACAGTACAATAGGAAGGCCAAACCCCAACAGAGGAAGTGAAACATACTGTACAGTGACAGTGGTCAGCAGAGGGATTTGTTGTGTTGTACCTCTACTGTAACTCCATAGTGGTGAAAGTTGCCGGTGAGAGGTTCTTGGGTCAAAGCCGTCATGAGCTCACGAGGGAAACGTTTGAACATCTTACTGGTGTAGGCCTCTGCAGGGAAAAGAGCAACAGAAAAACAAATAAAAAACTAGATTCACTAAAACATAAGTAAAAAAATAAAAGTGTCATTATGAGAAGATACAGAAATGTTTTGGTAGCACACAGTAAAAAAACAAAACACCCTTGTATTTGTAACTTGCTTCTACTGACACCAAGTGTTCAGTTCATGCAGCAGTTATAATAGTAACTCACATCTGTACATTAACCTGATGTAAAAGAGAGTCACGTAAAGATCAATAAATACAGAAAGGTTTGACCTGTGGTTAGATTCAGGGGATAAGCAACGTTTTCAGCTGTGGTGTGGGTCAGCAGATTTCTCCCGGCCACCAGCACCGTGAGCTGCTGCAGGCCCATGCACGTGCCCCAGATGGGGAAGAAGTCCCCTTTATCATTGGCCTGGAAAACACACACACACACACACACACACACACACACACATAGAGAAAGGTCAGAAAATTTGACTTTCCTGTGCCTGAAGCAATAAAGCAAAATACCTCCTAAGAATATTAAAACAAACCTTTACTCAGTCTGTGGCAGAGAAGCAAGATATTAAACAATAACCTAGTCCTACTGCACCTTTCAGAGTTTTAAATAATTAATGGATTTTTAAGTTGGAGCCAGGTAATTATTCTACATGCTGTGAACTTAGGAGTGTTTTCCTATTGTATAAAATCTAAATATGCAAATTTAAAAGTTCTGAAAGATTCATTCCTATTCTAAAATACTGTAATAAACTTAAAATACTCAAGAAAGGTGCAATAACAGTCCCTCAAAATAGGTTAATTCCTTTTATTTTTTAGCGAATTTAAGCTCTAAGCAGCACATACACATAGTTAGACTGGACAGAAAGAACAAACCTTCAGAGCGAGATTGTAAAAAATCTTTGCCACCCGGGCAAACGCAGACTTTTCCAAATCTGCAGCTCCCCCAATCCAAAGCAGGCTAAACAGACATCACAGAGAAAACACAATTACTTTTGTTATTTAGGAGATGAGTGTAACTTTCCAGCACGTTTGAAGTTGTATAGTGTAGCTCACCCGTTAATCTTCTGGAAGATGTTTTCATATTCAGCAGCAGTATGAGTCAATCTGTTGGTGGGAACAAAACAATGAATGGCCCTTTACTCTATAACTTTACATCAACAGCATAAAAGCACAGCTCACCGGGAGAGTCAACTTCCTCTTTTCCCACAAAATGTCAACACTGATGTAAACTGTGAAATAAAACCACGAGCTAACATTTAATTTAAATACCAACGGCAAAGACACTATCCTTACTGTCAAAAGAAAGATTTTAAAAAAGGGGTTAATTGGCTGGTTGATATTTTTAATATGAAGAATTAACTTCTATTACATTCATAATTTTTCTCCCTGCTCATTGAATTTGACAGAGCACATATGGAAAAGCTGTCGTCACGTGTATGCATATCTTGTTTTTTCCTGTGATAAGCAACACCAGATGACTCAACCCACCTGATAGGCATCACCCTGCAGCCCCCAGACTCCATGTATTTCACATACGCTGCAGGTATGTAGGTTTCCCCAAATGGTTTCATGGATTCATCTGAAATGAGCTGAGTTAAAACACCTGTGGGACAAAAAACACAGCAGCTGTTGGAAAAACACATCAGTGACACAACCACAGAGAAACTGCAAACCTCTCTATCCTCTGAACACCTTTTACTTACCGATCACAGGTCTGTCATTCACAGCTCTCTGGCTCCCTTTAGTCGGCATGGCTTCACTGCAGCACAGGCAGCAGACCAGCAACAAGCACAGGTGTGGGGAAAATCTTGTGTTGGGCATATTTTCAGTGACTGACTGAGACTTAATTCAGCAAATCAGCTCTGATCAGCTCCTAGAGATGTCGATTTGTGAAAGCTGCTGCAGGAGACTTATATATGAGGTGTTACAAGAGGATTTAGTCGTGACAGGGAAGTCAGGAATGCCCAGATTTGCATGTGACGCCTCCTATACTGCACTTGCCGGTCAAGCAAGTCGACTGCTGAGGTAAACACAATTATTCTGCTGACAGCGCGGACTTTTTGCTAAAATTTGGATCATTTCACGCGTGGGAAATGTTGCAACTTCATGGGCCCCGGTTGGGTTTTGCAATAAAAAGTTGTACAGATTACATGATTGCATTTCAGAAGGCAGCGGCTGGGATTCAAAGTGCTGTCAGACGGGTTTCTATTTATAGTTTTTAAGGTAGGTCTATGCTGAGGTGTGGACAGACTCAGGGAGCTACTGTGTGTTACTTTGATTCCAGGGTGTATCACTTTTCCCAATCACGCTGTGTAAAAAAACTACTGAAAAACATTTATTTTGAAACAGCATCATCCAACAAAATCAAATCTGACTGATGCCAAACTTTGTACAGAAAATGAAGATTTTGTAACAAACAGATTGCGCACTTCATCCACTGATGAAGACGTGGGACCTCGAGTTCAAATAATTTTGTCAAAGGTAGTTTATATTTTCAGGGAGAAGATAATATTTGCTTTTCATTGACAACACAAGCATTTTGAATACAGGTGGTTCAGCTTGTTGCAGCTCCTCTGTGAACAAGGTGTGTACATAAATGGAAGTATTCCTGATAAGGGTTCGACTAATCTCTTCAATAACAATTTTTTTTTATATATATACACCAACTGGTGACTGGAGATTTTGAAGTAAGATGCTGATAAGTCCTTTTCTCTACTAAATAAAGTTCAAGGAGAGTTCAACTTGTTTTAGTAACTGTAGCAAAACATATTTGCGCTTTATCTTTCTATAGTTTCTTTTATTAAGACAATTTATTTATGTAAGTTCAACAATATTATTAAAAAATGTCCATCTTTTAAGGAAAGAGTAGAAGACTGAGAGATTGAAAACTGACTGTGTTTAAATATGTGTGAGGAGTCTGCACTGACAAAGCTCAGTATCTCTCACACTAGTGGTGTGTTATTAGCTGACGTTTTGGCCACATCTAGTGTTCACATGGTGCAAATTTCTAACTGCCAATTTATCTTATTACTGCAGCTGAGTGGTTGTGTTTTCTGGTTCTCTGAAGAACTGAATCCATAAAGCTCTGCATCACTTTCTGTTGGTGAATTTTCATTTTCTCCATTTTTCATCCGTGTTGTACCTCGAGTACATCCCTTGAGAAATGTGACATTTTAATTAGTGTGAAAGCTGAAAAGCATTTTTACTGCCTCTGCCTTTTTCTACCTCTTCTCCTTCAACTTTTCTACTTCTTCTACTTTTTGTCCTTTTAAGCACTTTAAATTGTTCAACTGATTTCAACACAGTCTCTCAACTGTTTTTCTGCCATTTTTCTGTCTTAAAATCTTCAACATTTTTCCAACTATTAATGTGCTTTAGAAAAATCTTCAACTGTTTCTTCAACCTTTATTCTTTTGAAAATCTGCAGCATTTTAAGCAGTGTTTGGCAAATTATTTCAATTATCTAGTTAGATTCATTACATTAAATCCAAGTAAAGAAAAAGCTTGTCACGCAGTCTAGCTTGTCCAAAAAACACAATCCTCTCTTATTAAAAAAATAAAAATCCCCAGGGCCTCATGCTGCATGTAGCAACTCTGAGAAGTAATCATGTGAGCTCTAAAAGTAATCAATACATTTTAACCCAATGTTGTGAGAAGTGATGTGTTCAGTTTCCTGGTTTTAGTTTAAAGCCGACTCCTGTGAGCCAGCAACTGTTGTGGCTTTAAACGTGTTAAATTAAATTAAATTAAATTAAATTAAATTAAATTAAATTATTTGTGAGATAAGCTGGCTGATATATTCCAAATTAAAATCAAACAATATTTTTAAAACCAGCTTAACACTGAGTTCAATCATGATAAATAAACAAGCAGTAAATGGCTTAAACAGAATAGAAATCAGAGTTGAACAGAGCGTCACACAGTGATCTATCTGATTCAGTCAACAGGTGAAGAAACACAGAGTCAACACATCTCTGTTACTGTCCTAAACCTGCAGCTGCTTTATTGGTGCAAACTCAGCTTTTTCTTTTACAGATCATGATGTTTAAAAACAACAACAAATATTTGTAATATCCAGATACGAATGAAAAAATGTTTTTTTCATCTTTGGCAAATATCGTAGACTGTATATAGAAAGGACAAACAGGACGACACCTGTTGGTTTGTGGAGATTGGTATTTGAACGTCGCCATGTTGGTCTTTTGGAGCCAGAAGTGACTATATTTGGATATGAGGGGAGGAGGGAAGAGGCGGGACTCACATTTGAAGCCGGGGACACTGCTCAATGTGTATGAGACTCTAGACCAAGCCTGTCAATCAAACTGACCAAACCCCTAAATATTCCTCTTTTTGAAGCCTAATAATACTTATGTATGTGAGTTTGTTTTTTCCAAATTGACTCATTTTTTCAATATTTGATGATTGAAAATCTCAGTTTTTGAATTGAGGTGTTTTGAAGACTTGAGTTCACTTACACATTTGACACCTGGTTGCTTTGTCTAGTTCTATGTACAGTCTAACACAAGTACCCACACTTCTTCAAAGTTAACTCCCAAGTGAAGATTATTTATACTGTATATGTATAGGACCATTGCATCAGTCCTGTAGCACCAACCTACATTAAGTCACCAAAACTTGTTATATCACGACTTCTCTAACAGCAAGATACATGCATTAATGACAAACACATGTCCAGTCTCCAGCTGGACAGCTTACCATGCTACAGCCTCAGTTAGTTCTACAGTTCATTCTGTTTAGAGATACTTCCTACTGAAGATGTTACACATGTTAACACAATGCAAACAAAAATATTTGGTCCTCTGAGTCACGCATTAGTACTGTTAGTGGTAGTTTTCCTAATGTCCATAGTAGCAGCAGTCTCCATCTTCCAACGGTAAACAGACCAGAGTCCAAACATTTCAGTTTTTCTCTGCAAACAACATGCAACAACATAAAGAGTTTACATTATTTTACAAACTCAAATCATCCAGGTATCTAATATATGGTCACAGTTAGTATTCATACATCTGGGCTTTGAAAGAATAAAATTAATGGAAAAACTTGTAGGGGGAATTTCTTTTTTTATTTTTTATGTAGTTTATTGTTGATTTGTTGCATTTGTTTGTTCCTGACAGACACACACTTCTTGGATTTCTTGTTTTTGTTAAATCTTTCTTAAAGTTACCTCTGAGTCCTTGTATTTCCTGACAGATATCTTCATAAACAGCAGTGAGCAGCTCTTCTTTTGGCTTCAGACCATCCAGAAATACTAGAAAAAACACAATAAATACAAGTTATTTATTTTCTTGTTTAACACTAGCTCAGTCACTGGAGTGTCGGACTTTTCTGCACTTGAACCGCTTCAATAATCACACACTAATTTCATGAATACTGTATATACACAATAATTTCATGGCATCTTTGACTCGGCTCTCACCGATTCCCGATATGACGCTCTCCATCTCTTGGCGGTTTTTTAGGTACATGGGCCAAACGTGTCCGTCGAAGTAGCCGGGAGGATCAGGAGGCCTGTACACCCTCGAGCTGTCAATCAAAGAAAGTAACAAAGGTAACAACATAATTTTGATTTAGTAAGCTCAAAGATAAAAGAAACAGAAAAGATACAAATGTCCAAAAAGAAATGAGTACCCTCGTCTCCTCTTGCAGACGTCATAAGGTATTTCCATGAAATATCTTTTGTCAAACAGCTCATTCAGAGGCCTACAACGATAAAAGATGTAAAAATGGTTAACTTACAAAAACCATTTGACTTGAAATCTCAATCTGAAGAACACCACTCAAGGTTTTTGAATTGTAAATGATTCAGTTTATTTATGAGTCCATCACTTCCTCGTAGTTTCCTCAGATCTCATAGAAAGGAGAAATCAGAGGAAGTAACGTGGTACAAATTATAAGGGAATTAAAGATAATGTTCATTTATTAGTAAATGACCTAGAATTATTTAGTTAGGATTAAATCAGTATTTTAATCTGAACAATTTACTAGTAATGTACAGTCTCACCAACCTTTGAATCAAACTGTTAAGAGTCTATTTGCTGAATTTATAGCTGAAAGAAACACAACTTTGTTAAAATTTCTTGTTGTGTACCTGTAGTTAAAAATGAGGAAACCTTCCACGATCAGCACGTACACGTCCTTATTCAGCGATGGTGTCGTGGACTCGGGGCTCAGGCCTCGCTGCCTCATGAACACATCAGGATCTTTTCGCCACGAGTCGACGTCACACATCATCGTGTCCATGTGGAGAGCGTCGAGCACTTCAACAAGATGCAGTGAAAAGGTTTTTTTACTTTCAGAAAGGTGCATTTTGATTGAACTGAATAAGCATTATGGTATAAAAAAGAAATTGACTGTTGATAGTGAATAAGATACACTAATACTTTTACAATATTTAATTCTATTTACTCAGCTAACTACTCATTTGTACATGTTTCCATACATTTTTCAATCTGGTGGAAAATCTGATGCTAAAATCTTTCCAGTCGTCTTCTTTCTTGGCCTAATAGTGGTGCATTTTTTGGGAAAATAACCAATTACACACACATTGTTTGCACATTTTACAATGTCTCCATGTTGCTGCAATTACCATGAAATATATCACATGCACTAACCGGCCACTTCATAAGGTACATCTTGCTAGTATCAGGTTGGACGCCTTTTACCTTCAACAGGGTGTTGGAAATAATCCTTAGAGATTTCAGTTCATTATCACATGATTGCATCAACAAGGCATTTTCATCAACTAAACTGATGCTCTCTGGATATTTTCCCTTTTTTGGACCAGTGTCTGTAAACCCTAGAGATGGTTGAAAATCCCAGTAGATCAACACTTTCTGAAATACTACGACCAGGCCCAGGGCCCCTCTCGGTGCTCTGGGTTCGTGCCCGGTGGTTGCGGGTGGCGTGTTGCTCCAGGTACAGATGGCTCCTCGGATGGTGTTACCTCAACTGGTTCATCTGTACTCAGCCTCACGTTTACTCTGTTTATTTATTTTTTACAGTGTGTATGTTGAGTAGGAGTGTGTCTGTGTCTGTGTGTGTATGTGAGTGTGGGGAAGGGGGGGAGGGAGTTGAATATGCATGATATTTGTCTGGGTGGTTGTGGATCGGGTGGTTGGGTGGGCACAAGGGAATGTTTTGTCTGTCTTGTTTTTAACCTGTAAAGCACTTTGCGATGCATTTCTTTGTAGGAAAAGCGCTTGATAAATAAAATTTGATTGACTGATTGATTGAACAACTACCATCAACCATGTCACATTCAAAGTAACTTAAATCCCCTTTCTTCCCAAGTCTGATGCTCGGTTTGAACTTCAGCAAGTGACCACGTGCCTACATGGACTGAGTTGCTGCCATGTGATTGGCTGATAAAGTGTTTAACAGGTGCACCTAATAAAGTGGCTGGTGAGTGTGCATGCCCTGAGTACCATCAATTTCAGATGTATTAATTGTGACATCACATGTTTGTACTGTCAGTATATAAAAATAAAACTAAAACACAGTAGAGTGGTTACAAATGTAACAACATCACTGTGAATAAAGAACTTCTGCTTCTGTAATCTAATAGTCACAGAGTCATAGGAAAGAATGAAATAACTCATTAAATCCTGAATAACAAACAAGTGAATGAAGTGTTCTTACTGTCATATTGTTTAAAGCCGTTGCCGTCCACTGGTACAACAGAATCATCCTGAAGAGAGGAGCATCTGTGATCACCATGCGCTCAATTCTCCCCTGTGCAGCAGAAACAGTGTAACAGTAGCTATCTGCATGAAAGGCCTTCACAGTCTACCTTAAAATAGGAATCCTGTGCAATGATGCAGCTGTTGGGTATCTGCTGCTGCAGACTCTGGGAGAGAGTAGATTTTCCTCCATTGGTCATCCTGAAAGAAAAACAGGACTTATTACATTTACTTCTTTTGTTCTATAATACTAATGGGAATCTACTAATTCCTCTGAGACACAGCAGTACAAAAGTGTAACTGTACAATGTTCCCTTCAGTATATATCCTGGTTGCAATGATTTAAAAAATTTTAAAAATTCAGGAATTCTCTTTAGATTTTTTTTTAATCCACTGATAAAGTTTTCAGGATTGTGTTTTGTGAATTTTTCAACTGCAACATGTCGCCTTCAGAACAAAACTCTTTAAAAAGCAAATAAATATTGTCTGATATGGGAATGCAGTGTATGTAATTGAGAGCAAATACACACTGGCATATTGTCATAGAGGCTCGTTAACACAGTTTGTCATTTTTCAGAGCGAAACCTCGTTTGTGGGCATAATTCCAGACTACATAAACCAAATAATGGTAACTTAAAAAGAGAGCTGAGTGATCACTACTTGGGGAAAACCATACAAAATGATGAGGCTCCCACATTAGCCTTGAAGCGGGTCCTCATATTCCAAAGGCCGCCCCTGATTAGATGAATGACTACGTTAAAAAAATCAAATACACACATCACTGCTGCTGCATGTGATTTCAGTGTTTACCCACAAAAAGGTTTGTAGAGTAAGGAAGCAAAGAATTCCTGCACACGCTCAGCACTAAATTTAGAATATTTCCAACTCAGTGCCCTGGACTGTTGCCACTTTCTAGCCACCACTTTAACATTTATGTAAATACCACAGGTGCACCAAATGTCTTGCACTCAATATATGTATAAAGTGACGTGAATCCAAGTATTCACAATATATTGCCAATATTAAGCTGTTACTTTCTGAACCTAAGCTTTAAAATGCAACATTGCAGCTACAGACCTCTGCACTAGTCAACATTTTATTTCACACTAGATATATTACAAATATGATTTGTTTTTTAATCAGTGTTTCCATATTTTCTACTCTATTTGACCTTGTACTTTGTTTTTATCCATGCTGCTGCAGTAAGAGCATTGTGGGGTGAATAAAGATTCATCTTATCTTTAACTTCTTTTTAACTGTCCTCTTGGAGTAACAAGACACCAATTATCTGACTGTTTAATAGAGGTTTATTTGCTATTTGTACAGATACAGGACAGCACGGGTATACTGGAGTTTTTGTTTGCATTTCTCTTTGAGGCAATTTTACGCAAGAAAAATGGGAAAAGGATGAAAAGATAGAAAATAAATACACTTCCTGAAAAGTAAAGACGTACTTCACAGCAGTAAAATAATAAAATGTGGAAAACAAAATTTGCACAGTCTAACATTGTACTGGATATTTCACTATGGTTGTTTTTGTTTAATTTTTTTTGCTGTCTCACATTTTTATTGTACTGATGATGTTTTATTACACTGAATAATAGTTATTTGAGGACTGTGCAGCAAATAATTGTAGAAAAACTAAATAGTGGACTCTGATAAAGAGGTACACAACTCTTATCAGTCTTTGCTGTCACATGATTGTCACATGTTACATGTTTGCCTGTCAGTATTAACATGTAATTAATCATTAATAGACTTTCTGTGGCCTGTTGTCTGGTCTGCCCATACTTACCACACTACATAAAAGAAACTTAGGAAAACCCTGAGCATGGAAAATGACCTCAGGAGAATCATATAAAAGAACTATTTATAACGACTGTAGCAAAGACATTGTTTGTTTACATTCCTCGCGACCTACTCACCCGCCAACTCCAACAACAAACGTCTTCATCTCAGCTCGTTGCTTCAGCCCACTGGAACTTTCTGATGCTTGCAGCTGTAATAAGCAAATGAATGAAGAGATGAGCAGAGTTTACTGGGAGTTTACTGGGACACGTGCATGTTAGTAACTAACGCTGCAACAACTCTCGGAATCTCCTCATGCTTTTCCGCAAAGGGACGCTCGTGATTCGCCGATCGAGCTGCTACGTCACACGACCTGCCCATTGACAAAACACACACACAACATACAAGAAAATCCAATATGGAGACAAATCAATAAAAATGAAGATAAGATAAGATAAGATAAAATGATAAATAAAATAAATATATTAGTGCAAATAAATACATTTTTGGAAATGTTATATATGGTAAAACATTATGATTATTTTTATTTATTTTATTTATATATTTCATTATTACTTATTTATTAACATATTGTAATTAAACATATAAAAATAAAGTACACTGCAATCAAGATTTATTTTTAAAAATAATACACATATAGAATTTACACAACATTTAAACAAGG